>JARFNZ010145714.1:0-18033 GCA_031763405.1 Balanus nubilus
TTGTTTTAAAACGTCTAGCAAGGCATAAGGAAGCGATATCCGATGAGTTTTATGAAATTCGCGAAACTTTTTTGGATTGATGCCCCCCACAGCGCCAGAACCGACGTTCTGGATCCGCCAGTGTATACCAGTTGGAATTCGTCAACATATCCTTGACTGAGCTGGTATTAGGTAGGTAATGCATTCTGATATCTAACCACTATCTGATTATATCTATTGGAGGAATGTTAATGCAGGACTTAACAAAAATATGGACGGCTGGCTGCAAGTCGATGCTCACCAAACTAAGACTCTCTGGTATTACAGATGTTAATCTGGCAGAAGTAAAATTTATTGTGTGTCGGTGACATGCGATGTTTTTTGAATGCTGCGACGCTATGCGAATGACCTTTCAAGGCCCCTCTAATTAATCGAATGTGAAGGTTCAGACGCTCATGGTTAAGAGTTTATCCCAGACTAAATTGTGAAATTATCCTGCAAACAATGGTGATGTTGGCATCCCTGAAGATCCATTTAAAACTTTCTTCGGATATAGAGCAGATCTCGTATTTCGGCTGATTATGACGAATAATCAGCACCATGGTACCGTCTGCACCAGGTCCGCAAGGTCGTATTAAATGGGATGATGGGACCATGCAGTACTAGGATCGATTGTAGTTGATCAGCGTTCGTTATGCTATGAAATCACAGTTCAACGTCGGCATGCTGGCAATGTATGTCAGTGGGTGATTGTAATACCGTCTGTTTCTCGGCGGTGCCCAGCTGATGCCAGAACAAAAAGTCGCACAACCGGAATCCATGCTCTGCGGTAATACTCCTGGTGATTCCACACGAGCTTTGATACAGCCGAAGCTCCGTTCGATCACTGCAGACTCACGTATCTTTTTGCTTGTCTTGCCACATGTAAGGCAAGAAGCCGACCGCTGGCATTCGACGACAGCCCGCTTCAGCGCACATCGCTGTCCCAATACCTTTCCCGGTGACAGAGTCATCATTAGTTTACAAGACGCTCGATCAAGGCGACTGTGATCGACGGCCGTTTTTGCTCGCGTTGCTGACTTCTTGCCAAGCTCGCGCGCGGCAGTGCCGGCCGGCGGCGGCGTCCCAGAAAGTAAAAGCCAGTAAAGCTCGTACGTGAGTCACATAGCGGTGCCTGGCGCGGGCGCCGCTCGTGGGCGGCTCATCTCGGCGGCGAAGCGGCGCGGAACTGGGCCGATCGGCGTCATTAGCGGCGCCGAACGGCCCGTCGGCCGGCTGCAGCGGCGCCGGCAACTGCCCCTCACTCGGCCGCGCTCGGAATAGCGCCAGCTCGTAAATAGCGGCGGCGGTGCCGAGTGTGGCCGTGCAGCGCTCCGCTCCAGCGTTGAGCCGCCACAGCGGGCCGCTCTTTTTGCCATTGCACAGCGCAGCTTTCACGTGCCGACGCCCAGCTTAAATTACAATTAGCCGAGTGATGCCGCCGACCCCGACCCGCTTCGAGCCAACGACTAGCTCCATGGCCAGTACCGGCTTGAGCGAAGCGCCTGGCCTCCAAAGACAACAGGGCGACCCCAGCCTCCTCCCGGCGAACCCCGCGACACGGGCACCGCTCTGGGTCGACCCCGGCACGGGCGGGCCCGCTGATCGCGCCGAAAAAGGCGGTCGGCCGGGCACGCGACCCGTCAGTAATATAGGGGCGGCGTCGGCAGACTCCGCCCTGCCGCTCGAGCTGTTCCAGCCGCCGACAGCCCGCCCGGCGCTCCCCGGCCGCCCGTGTGTGCCTCGCGCCGTGCGCCGTGCACGCCGTGCAGTGTGCAGAGTGCAGTGTGTGTGGTGCACGGCACGGGGCAGTACTGCTCGTATCTCAGCGGCCGGGAGTCAATATGGGTGCGGCGCGGCGGCCCGAGGGCCTCGCTCGCGGTGTTCGGCTGGTGCTGGCTGACAGCAGACACGGGCCGACACGGCCGAACGCGGCCAGCGGGAGAGAGAGGTCGGCCCGCGGACGGCGGCGTCACGACCGGACGGACCGTCACGGGGTGTTACGGATCATCGCGGACCGTCACGGGACCGTCAAGGAACGTTACGTCGCGTCGGCGGCACCGTCAGACTGACAAGTGATCAGCTCGACACCGCTGGAGCTGCCACTCCTATTGCTAGAGATAGAATACCTCACGTTTATGATATGCACTGCCGCGATTATCATAAAAGCGACGGTGAAATATTGCAGTCAAGCACGGGCATGCCTAGCCGTCATTTCGGATGGCCTACATTCTTATGTACCATTATTATCTGAGGTGACTGTCATTTTATCCCGGGGTATTATCTGTGATCGGCCCATTCTTCTCATCACTTCTCCCCGGTGGCATAGTTTCACATATTTATTCTCAGGGATGATTCACGTGTATCCGTCTATCATCTCAGCGGGCCCATGTATTCTCTCTGACGGTCAGCATGACTGTGGTCCCTTCTGTGATGGTCCAACCACTTACTCCGGTTTCCGCGAATCGGCGCCAGCGGGCCATCTCTGACTTGAGAACATCGCAGGTGTCTCCTCGTCCAGAGACAGGCCGTCTCGCTCGGCTTGGCGACTCGGTCTCGCCTCGATCTCGCCTCGACGAGGCGACTCGGCCGTGGGAGAGGCGGTCTCTGATAGCATCGCGGTGCCGCGCCGCTGCCTGGGCGGCGCCCGGCGCGGAGACGGCTGCCACACCAGACCCGCCCCCGCCCCCGCCCCCGCCCTCGACCAGGCCCCGGCTGCGGCGGACACACTCCACGCGACGGTGGCCCTCGTCTGCCTGCCTGTTTTGGCTGAGAGACGGAGAGAGCGAGGGAGGCGGAGGAAGACAGAGAAATGAGAGGAATGGGCGGATAGAGACGACCAGAGACGAAGAGATGTGAGAAGGGAGAGGCAAGGGAGTTGAGGGGAAAAGATAGAGGGGGTAGGGAGGTAGGGAGACAGTAAAAGAGAACTGAAAACTGTAGAGATAGAAGGCGAGGAACCAGAAGGAAGAGTGGGAGAAGAGGAACAGAGGATGACACAGGGAGGGACATGGGAGCCGCCGTGCCGAGCTGCGGCTCGGTGACGTGACCGTGCATCATGCCAGCGGGAGGGTAGGCGGAAAAAGCCGCGCAACAAGACAGCTGGCCCCTCCGCGCGGCGGCGTGGTGACACCGTTACTCTCCCGCTACGACGGTAACTATGTCACTGTAAAATATCACCGGGAATAGCTACGTGCACGCCGCCATTGTCGAGATCAGGTGGCCACGACTTGTAACAGCATCTGCCATCCGTCATGGATGATTTACGGATAGTACGTGCACGAGACTTCGACGCTTCGGTTGAAGGTAACACAAACACGTGTAGTCAAACGGCGGCTGATAAATGTTGGTCTTCGCTGAGCAGGTGTAAGTATGGGGCGATGTGTCGCTTGGCACGCAGTTCAGAGACTGATGAAAGTGTAATTAGTTTCCTCTGCGCGGCCTGTCATATGACTGTATCTTTGCTTTGCGATAACATATGACCCAGGGGCTCGCTGAGAACCTAAACGGTTCCCGGTTGGAGCTGCGTCATACGAATGCTCTATTTACATCTGCGGCATAACGAGCTGACATATTAATTATAAATGATGTATTACGCCTGGCAACTGATGAACCGATAGTTGGAACAAATAAACACGCTCAGGCAGCCAGAGATCTAGGGCGCGCGCGCCGCTTTACTCACCGGATAGGTCGAGTCGCTTCAAGGCTAACAGGCTGTCAAACAGCCGACCGTCCAGCGAGATGATGTCGTTGTCTCTGAGGAAGAGCTGGCGGAGGTTGGCCAGCGCCACCAGCGCCTCGTTGGTCACCGACTGCAGGAAGTTGTGGCTGAGGTCGAGCGAGGTCAGGGACTTGAGGCCACTGAAGCCGCCCGACGGCAGCGTCACGATGTGGTTCATGTCCAGCCGGAGTGTGTTGAGCCGACCCAGGTTCGAAAAGCTCCGGTCGCCGATGACGTCGATCTGATTCTGACTGAGGTCCAGCTGACGCAGGTTGCGGAGACTCATCAGCGCACCGGCCTCGATGGACGTGAAGTTGTTCTGCGACAGCGTCAGCTTGGTGAGGTTCGGCAGCCCGCTGAACATGTCGCCGGTGAGCGCGCCGCTGAACTTGTTGCGCGCCAGCTGCAGCTGCTGGAGGCCCTGGAGACCCCGCAGCGCGCCGCCGGCCACGCTGTCGCCGTCCAGCAGGTTGCCCTCCAGACTGAGACTCGTCAGCGCCGGCAGCGCGGCGAACGCCCCGGGCGACACGCGCTCGATCTGGTTATCGGCCAGGTTCAGCTCAGCGAGACTGTGCAGCGGAGGGAGCGAGTCAGCCGGCAGCACCGTCAGCCGGTTACCGCTGAGGTCGAGCCGCTCCAGCCGGCGAAGCCGCCGCAGCGCCGCCGTCGGCACTCCCGTCAGACGGTTCTCCCCCAGCCCGAGCGCCAGCAGGGAGTCCTCCAGGCCGGCCAGCAGGTCCTCCGGCAGGGTCTCGGCTTGCGAGCCGGAGAGCAGGAGGCCGTGCAGCGCGGCGTCGGTGAAGAGGCCGCTCGGCAGGCTGGGCAGGCCGCGCACCACGAGGTCGGCGAGCCGGGGCCGCGGCCAGGCCGACAGCTGGCCGGCCACGGCGCGCAGCTCTGCCTCGTCCGACGTCTGACAGTGCAGCGTGCTCTGCGCGTCGCAGTGGCAGCCGGGGATGTCCAGGCAGCTGGAGGCGAACAGCAGCGCTGGCAGCAGGCTCAGCCACGCCAGCGTCGGCAGCAGCACTCTGAAACGGACAGAGGACTCGGTTAGACGCTTATCCCGTCACAGCAGTACACCTGCCCCAAGTAGGTCTTTCGTCACAACATGAGTCAGATGGCACTGGGCCAATGCTGAGGGTCGTAAGCCGGTCACAACGAACATCAATTCGTTGGACACGAAGACACATCAGATACGTGTTCAAGTACACCACCGAGTGCCAGCGAGAGACTCATGGGAGCAACTTATCGGTGCAGACTCGCGCCGACGTGCGACGCACTCCGCTGACTGGTGATTACTTTGGCGGATTAATTGCTGTTTCAGCAGCAGCCGTCGGTGGCGGCGTCTGAGTGGCGGCGTGGTGTCCGGACTCGGACGACTGAGGGATGGTGCCGTCACGGCGACATGGGACGCTGTGTCGCGCGGCGCCGGCGGCACAGCCGTGCGACCGTCTCACGCCGCGTCACGGGTGCCTCCCTCGCCTTTTGTGGCCGGCAGGAGGGCGGACCGCCGCCGCCGCCGCCCGGCCGGCCGGTTCTCACAGCCGCCGCGATTGTTCACGGAGCCGAGCGCTCGGTCAGACGGCGACAAACGACTTCCCCTGTGGGCCGTGCCAGCGGTGAGGGTTGAGGCCGCCCCCGCTCCCGCCCCTGCCCTCGCCGCCGCGGACTGCAGGGGCGCCACAAAGACCCGGCTGCAGTGGAACGGAAGGGGGCGGCGGCGGAGCAGCGGCACCATGCGACCGCGTGACGGGGCGTGGTACCGACTGCCAGCCGGCATTGAAAACGAATGACAACCGCCGCATATTCACCGAATGAGCCAGCGGGTGGTGTAAGTACCGGTGAGGGCGCGGTTGTAGCTGCATTTCCGGTTACAAAGAAACTGACATGACTTACCGGCGGGATATGGGCGTGAACAACTAGGCCGACTGGAAAATCAGATCGGAACATCTTCCGGGTATTGTTTACTCCCGCTTGTTCATGTTGTTTATTTTATTGACAAGTTAATCCTTTGTGATACATGGGGAGGATCCTCCCTAAAAATATATTTCTGTGTGTCTGGCCGACCCGACCACAGGGCGGTGACGCGGCGGCGGGGCTCAAAGACACGGACAGGAAGACGACCCCCCAGACCGGACGGGCGCACAGACGGCGACATCATGGCACACCGCCGCTGGCCTTGGAGTAACGTATTTGCACGGAATGCAGTCGTTAGCGGATACAATCCAAGATGGCGACAGGGGCTAAGGATCAACGGCGGCGGCAGCGGCGGCGGCGGCGGCTGCGGCGGTGGCGTTCGGTGGTTGGCTGGCGTTGTTTGGTGGTTGGCGGCTGGTGGTCGGTCGGTTGGGACGGTGGTGCTTACCGCGGACCGCCGATCTCCGATATATCGGTGCCGATTAGTCGAGGAAACCGCCGGTATGCCGTGCCGGACCCTAACGAGCCTCCTCGGAAAACCGCGGCCACCCGGCACCACCGGCAGCGCTGCAGTCATGTCGTAACTTACCGGACCTCTATCGGCTAAGGTTCACGGCGCCGAGGGCACCCCACCTGCACTGGAAGGGGAGCGCCTCCCCACCCCTACTCCATCCCATCGCCACCGCCACCGCATCCGCCATCGGGCCAGGTAACTCTGAATAGGGACGGAAATGACCGGTGACGCTGGGTAGCAATAAAATCAGGCCTTCCCTCCTGCGAAACGTCCCCGCACAATGACGCACAATGACGCGCAGTCGCCGATCGGCAGTTGCGGCGCGGTTGCGACACGCCGCGCAGTGTGGGCCCCCATTAATGGGCGGCCGGAGCGGCGCGCGGAAATGGTTGCACCGGATCTGGCGCCACCGCGCCGGGGTGCCTCGCCGCACCGCGCCGCTCCTCGTCGCGCTGCGCCGCGGCTGTCACTGGACGAATTAACGAGGGGGAGTGATGGATGCCGTCGGCGTCAGACTCGTCAGTGGTGGCGCCGGCGGCCGCTCGCCCCAGGCGCCAGTCATGACACATTTGTGTGTTATACCGGGCTGGTATGTGTGAGAGTGTTATACAAGCCGCGGAGCTGGTATGTCAGAGGCTTACACAGGAAGCTCTAATGGATCCGTCAGCAGTTCAGGCATGCTCATCATTAGGCGTTCCGGGAGATCAGCGCTCTGCTCTGGAGGCCTACACCGGGGATTCAGAATCTCTTGCGGGGTCTGCCACGTGTAATGTGCCATCGCTAGGTTCGTGGAGCTCAGTCGTGCTCATAATATCAATTGAGGCCTGAGGGTCAGACAATCTCATGAGGCCCTCTGAGGGTTCAGTCGTTCTCAGACGCCTACTGAGGGTTTGTGGAAGTCCTCATGAGATCTCTCGAGTTCCTCAGTGACTTCACTCCAGCCTGCGCAGGATGTGTGCTCAGCAATTGAGCGCGACCCTCCACGTCAGCTGTGAGCCGGTACTACTCTTAGGCAGCGGCGCGTCCGGCGCCCTCCTTCTCAGACCTCTAACGTCAGCGTCGAGTTCCCTGGTGCCAGTTTCACCCCTCACAATTCTCACCGCTCACCGGTGGGATCGCCGCCGCTCCCGACCTTTCGGGGTTAGTGCATCACCCCTTCCGCGATCCGTGCGTCATCTCTAATCCGGCGGGCTGCGCCGCTGCTTGGTGCCGCGCGGTGTCACCCGTCCGCCGCCTCTCGCCGTGCAGCCGCCTTGCAGGTCGCAGCCTTGCCGCCGCAGCCGCCGCGCAGCCCACTAATCGACGACTTACCGCAAATCGGCTTAGCCGTGACGCGACAGCATAAAGCACGTGTGCAGTCAGTGCAGCCGGCTGCCGACGGCCGGCAACTTACTCGTGAGACTCGCCTTCCGAGCGGGACGCTCCCCGAGCTGCAGCGGCGACGTCTGGAGGGCCACGATAACACACCCGTAGAGGAGTGGAAGCAGCTCCAGTGGTCCTCCACAGCCGCGCCTCTGCTGTTCAGCTGTCTGACCAGTTTAGGTGGTTTTGGCGAGTGGTGAGGCCGGCCTCGGGTCCGCTAACTGCATCCTTGTTTATCGTCCGTGTGGAGCGGTGCAGGGACGGAGGGCTTAGTTGGGTCCACCGTTAGCGGTGAGCCGGACTGTTACCACATGAGTTGGCCCGAGGAACGGCGGACGAGAACGGACACCCCGAAAAAGGCCGTCGGACCAACCATCAGCACCGATATCCGAGATGTATGTACTAGATATAACCGTCCTGGCACGATTAGTCTGCCGGAAAACCCTCCGAGCTGGCCAATTCAAGTATCAGGAGAAATTGACGTGACCTGACCTTTCTCATCGCCTTCCGGTCCGAGACCACAAGTCAAAACCGCGCTGTATGAGCCAAACTCTTTGTCTTGAGGTCATCGTTGGGAAAGGCCAGTTATGACAAGGATGAATAGGTTAGCTGTAGCAATTGTTGTGATGATATCACATTACGATTTTCAGTATCAATGATTCGCTTTATTTTGTTTGGATGAATGTTAATTCGATGTTTTCAGTATCGGATCCAGATGGGACATTGAATAACTGCATGGAAGCACACCTATGTCCGCAAGACACCAGCTGTGCAATGTTTTGACGGCCACAGACGAGACTCTCGAGCGCCATATGGTGTGCGGGACTTCTCCGGGCTCCTGAAGCCCGAGTGACTCGTCTGGACACCTGGGTGGCCGACAGCGGGTCCGCAAGTCACCGCTGCACCGGCACGCCGCGCCGCTCGGCAGGCGCCAGTGTTATTCCAGGCGCTCGTGCCGCAGGCGGTCTTCAGGAGAGTACAGCAGGTGTTGAGACGACTGTCGACTGTCGACACGCGCCTGCAGCCTCCTTCCGAGGCGGGACGGAGATAGAATAGAGACGGAACGGATTCGGGAGAGGCGGAACGGAAACGGAAGGAAAACGGAAAGGGAAGGGAAATAGAACGGGAAGAAATGAGACGGAAATAGAACGAGAACGAAATGGGACGTAAGAAAACGGAACAGAAACGGAACGGAAACGGAACGGAAACGGAACGGAAACGGAACGGAAACGGAACGGAAACGGAACGGAAACGGAACGGAAACGGAAACAGCGAAGCCAGAACGGAAGTGAAAAGTAAGGTTTCAGTAAGTCGACCGGCAGAGAACGTGCCGAGCCGTCACATGTCGGGTCAGTGACGCCGTGACGCTTGACCGTGCGACGAGGTACGGCGTTGCGAAGACGTAGCGGCGCGGAACGGCACGGGTCGGGAGGTGTGGACTGCGGGCCCGCTGTCCGTCTTGTCTCCGCACCTAAGGCACGTTCGAGTCGGCTGACGTCACCTCACGGGGAAGGAGAGGAAGAGTGGTGACAGTTAAAAAGAAGGAGGAGGTGGTGAGCTAAAGAGAGTGACAGTGGAGACGGACGAGGCAGATGCTGTGGTAATTTATTTCGAGAAGGATGGTGGTGACGTGTCTCTTTTCGCCGCTCCCTCTTGGCTCCTCGGATCCGTTTATGCTGCTAAATGAGTTGTGTGACTACAAGCCCCGCCCCCAATGATGCACCTCACGTGGCCCACTCAGGCGTCGGTCACTCGATACACAGTTCAAACAGCGCTGCGCTAACTTTAGCGCTGCCGTGTTTTGGTTGCCATCACTCGTTTGCGTCGATGCGCCGCTGAGCAACAATAAATCATCACTCTGACTGCTCTGACGTCATGAGTCGGCCGCGCCGTCAGCGATAAACTCCTCCTCAGGTTCAAAATAGGCGGCCGTTGCTGTACCTCGTGTCAGACGAGCTCCTGGTAGTCGTCGGTCCGACCAAGGGACGGGGACAGTAGCCGCCACAAATCCAACCCGCTGCCAAAGCCGACTCGGTGACGGGTTAAGGTCCCCGTTTTCTTCAAGCCAGTGTCGGCTGTTCCCTGTTTATGAGAATACATGGTATGACGAATCGTATATCACTGAATAAGCAGTGGTCGTTAGGCTTACTGTCACGTCGTGGTTTGTCTGGACGCCATGTGACCGGGATTAGTTCATAGCCGCCTGACCTCGCTTAATTGAGTCACTTTCCTCCCGGAGAGCCAACGTTACACGAATTCATTGTTTCGCGTCCGCTTGTTTAAAAGGTCATGTGCAGGTCCTTTGTCATGGAGCAAAGGCCGTTCAGAATTGTTATTAAGTCCTAGATTACACGAGACATTGCTGCACCACGAGCAAACATTAAACTGATCATGCCTCGCGGCTCTCGGCCGCCAGGCCCCTGAAAGCGTTTATTAACTATTAATGCGTCTCCTGAAGCTGAAGATAAAGCTGAACGGAAACAATGGACGGTGCCAATCAAAGCCTCGGTTGCGCAAACGCCATCTGAATAAAGATCAAATGTTTCGTCATTTCTTTGTAGTGGATTACTGAAGCAATACGGATATACGAAAATGGCCCGTTTGTTTCCCCGGCGTGCCGCAGGTCGGCCCCGGCGGCCCCAGGCCTTTGTTCTCCCGACGTGTGCAATCAAAGGGGACCGACTCGAGCGGACGCTACCTCGGGGGATGGGCGTGTTTTCCTGTGTGTTGCTCCTGCCGTGGGAGGCCAGAGGATGTTTCTCTATTGGTGTTGTGTGTTGTACCTGGCCGGAAGAGAGCCTGCAGTCACCACTCCGGGACTCTTGTACTTGGTCAGAAAAGATCAGCAGATGTGACTCCATGACTGTGCATCCTCCAGCTGATTATGGAAGACCAGAAGTTGCACTTCTTACGGCCTCCCCACGCCAAACGTCGGGTCAGATCAAGGCCAGAGCTCGGATGTTTCTCCTGGCGCTAGATCAGTTAATTATCTTAATTCCGGACGTATTTCGGTCCGGGGTTCGGCAGTTTCTCTGATCACCGTGATGTCGCGCACTGGCACCTTCGTCAGGGGTCAAGGGGCGCGTGGTGACAACCGGGTACCTCTCACCCAGGATTCGTGTCCCCCTTATTCACTGATGAACCTTGACATCTGGGTGGTCGGGATCAAGACAAACACCTCATCGGTTCAATCATACGATACCACAGCGGTCGTCCAAGCCGTCGGGTTGTATATTACCGCGTCTCCAGCCATCAGTTTACTGCATCCCTGAAGCAGATAAGTCGGCATGACTCAAGATGTCACATCTAAGCATGCACTGTGCCTGCAGCTGCAGCGTAAACAGGCCCCCGTGACGACCGAGCTCACTCCGCAGCAACCGTGGGAAGTGGGTAAGGGCTGGCGACGAGCAAATCATGATAATTGATGAGATAAGTCTAGCGGCTTCTGCGGAAAATGAGTACCGTAGCGTTCCGCGCGTCATCTGGCCGTGACGTAATGATGACATGATGTCACCGGCGGTGTCGCCAGCTCGGCATTCCTCTCGGGGTGTTGGCGGGCGCTCGCTCAGAGCTTGGAGACGCGGCAATAAACGCTGCCCGTGCGGATGACGGGAGGAACTTCAGAGAGACCCCGCCGACGTGTGTAACGCTCTGCACTCACTTTGCAGGGCGAGCAGGGCACAGGTGGGGATGGTTAGGATCTGCACCTCTGCGCTGGCGTCAGTCCCGTGGTGGTGAACTATGTATGCGGTATGCGGTGCCGTCACTTCTCTGAAGTGTACGGTCTCACGTGTGAACCACATGGGCAACGTCATCGCTTTTGGAGTGGGTTTTTGTTTTGAATAGTCGGGGGAACTACGACAGTGCGAGGAGGGTTTCATTTCATCGTTAGCCAACCACATGAGGCATCCGGCAAGCGTTCATTGCTTTCTCATGTCGGTAATGTGCATTGTTTGCCTCGAGAATGATAAAAATTGCTGCCGAGCCAAGTGAACCATCACGGACGCTTTACAGACATCCTTGAGCTGAAGGTGATTCCGGGAACAATGTTTCGACAATCACGCCGGCGAGCTCGTTGCTTTGCTGACATTGAATCTACTGTCTTAGCATTTTACACGTGATTTAACATCTTAACTGCATTAACTTAACATCAGACAAATTATCATATGCCTCACCTCAGGCTAATCACTTAAGTCGCAGCGAGCCATTTTTGGAATCAGTATGACGACACGATGCTGTGGTTTCGGAAGAATTTGAGGTGCCGTCACGAAATCGCTAGACCGATCTATATTTAAAAGGAAAGTTGAAATCCACGTAAAAAATGGACGAATCTTAATTTCAGACAGGTCGGGCCGGAGCCCACGTCTTAGCTGCTAATGAGAAGGGGAAAGAAAAATAAACGGCCTCGGGATAGTGAAGGGATGAAAGAGACTCGAGAGACGCAGCTGGCTGGGAGCCTCTGAAGATCTCTATCCAGGTATGGGCCTGGCCGGTCAGCCGAGGTTGGGGCCGGCAGCAGCAGCAGTGCTGTTCAAACAGTCCCACCCGGAGACCGGCGCGGCTCGGCCCGGGAGCCAATAGCCGGCCGTGATTCAGCGAATCGGCGCCGCCCGGGCGTGTGTCTGTGTGTCTGTCTGTGTGTGCGGACCCGGCCCTGGTGCGCCGCGGGCGGCTGAGGAGCGCCACGCCGCCGCCGCCCGGTGCCGCCCGCTGCCGAAGGTGCGCGCATCAGTGCGTTGCAGGCCTCCACTGCCCGCGGCGGTTCGTGGCCTACTGGCTGACAGGGCATGGCAGAGTCTGGCGCGCGGAACGGCGCGAAGGGGAGAGAGGGTGACGTGAGATCCCGATACAAGCCATCAAGGCCGTCAGAATCAGTTTGTCACTTGGGAGGCGGAGACTGCTGCAGGTGTCGAAGGTGTCTGGATGGTAACAGACAGCGAGATAGATGCTGTCGAAATGAATACTGAGGTGAAGTGGGATGGGTCGGGCGTGTAAGACAGGCTGGGCGTCAGTTATAATCAGCAGTGTGATTTGGAAACCATCGAAAAACGTTTATAAATAACTTCGGTTAACATGCTCTTCGTGTTGGAATGACAGATGATAGCAGCAGCGAGGGACCATCTGGGGATGACGGCGTGACGCTCTGTTGTTGTCATACTGAGTGCTGCCAAAAAGTACAACTCCGTCGCGGCCAGTGATGCCATCGCTTGTTTAGAGACTCCCTCTCCCGGTAAACAAGCCGATGGACGTATCCATCTACTGCGGCGCAGCGGCGGATGTTTTCGATCATGTCATTCGGTCGCTTTATCGGCAATAACTCTTATATGGCTTGGGACTAGTCGCAAAAAACCAAGGACGGCGACAAAAGTTTACGGCAAGCCCGTAACCGGAAACGGACTGATGCTATCACTTATGCTACCTGTAACCTAAATGAGCCGGCAACGATAAAACACTTTCTCTGTCGTTCTATCCCCATAGTGCCGCCGGGGAGCGCTGGCTCGGTCGCTTCTGATTCACTGGCTGGACGACTTGGGCCAGCCGAGCCTTTGTTTCAGTACGACAACCGAGGAAAATATGTCGACAGATCCACCCAGTACACGAGTTGAAGGTCTTTCAGGAAAACGAGGCATCCACATAAGGTAAAGGGCAGGCTGCAAGAATCAGACGTGTGGGTGTGCAATGTCAATTGTCAACACAGCCAGTGTCATGGCACTGAGGCACCTTCTGCAGCTGCACCTGACAGAACCCGCCGAAATTGCATAATTATGTTCCAGTCGATTGTATTCTGTTTGAATGAGTGTTCAAATTTGCCTGCTCGTCTGCCGATGTTCGGTGTTGATTCCGACACGGAGCCGAATTTCAGACACATCATAAGTGAAGGGAAGAGGAGGGGAGGGGAGGGAGGGAAGGGGAGGGGAGGGAATGGGAGGAGAGGCACAGTTCCGGGTCGGAAGAGAGGCCACGCCACCCGGGAGGCCGTGACCTCCCGTCTGCGCGCGGCGTCTTACGTCACTCCTCGCTCCCCTCTCCGCACCTTCTGTCTCGTCCCGAGCGTCCCTGTCGCCTCCTGCCACGGCCTGCCCTGATGACGGCCACAGCGGCCGGTGTTGCCAGTTGCCACGCCTCCGACCAGTGACGCCGACATATGCATGGAGCGGCCGGCGCGCAGGCCGCAGCTCAGCAGTAGCCGCGCGACCCCGGAATGCGTCTCGTCGCGGGTCTGGTGAGACTGCGGTAGACGCTGAGTCTGCACCTGTCTGTCACACGGGTCGGACATGCCCTCGTGAGGCGTGCGACACGCTCCGGCGACATATCACCGTGCCGGGATCGCCGGCCGGTCGGGCCGCCGGGTCCCGGAGCTGTGTAGACGTCATGTCGCGCCGATAGCAGGCCGAGAACCGCTCCGATTTCGGCGGTGGAGACGAGTCTCTCGTCGCCGTTGCAGTCCTGGCAACAGCCGCTGACCGGGCGGCGGAGGCCGGGTACCAAGCTGCCGTGAGAGCTGAGGAGCCGCGGGGGGCAGCCGTCCCCCGCAGCTGCTGACGTCACGGCAGCTGGTCGGCAGCGGCCGGGCGTCAGCGGGTGGCGGCGGCTCCGGTTGATGTTGGCAGCTGGAGCGACCACTCGGTGTCCGGGGTGAGCCGCGCTGACGACACCCGGCCGGCGAGGGACGGGTCGTCTGTCCAGCCGTCCAGCGGCCACGCAGCGCCGCCGCGAATCACCGCCGCTAATCCGGCGAATTACGCCCGCCGAGGCCGGTCTTTCCAGGTCCGCGACTCTCTGAGTTCCGGAGACGAGTCAGGCCGAGTCTGAGTCGAGTCTGAGCCGGCTGGAGCCAGCGCTGGGCTGTTGGGCCGCGCCGAGGCCGGCATGTGTCCGAATAGGTTCTCTCGGCGGTCGACTCGGGCTGGAGCTGAGCGGCGCGCTAGGCGAGGCAGGCGGAGGGAGGAAGGCGGCGCAGTGGCGGGAAGGAGTTCACAACACAGCGGCCGACCGGCGCCGGCCACACCTCAGCGCGTCCACCATTAATATTCATCGGTACTTTACGTATACGGCGGGGTCGCCATTACCGGCGTACCGTTAGCGCCGTCTCGAGCCGGTATTGGGAGCGGCGGGAGGCGGCGCAGTGCCGACAGACGCCCGGCGCGCCGGCACCCATTCCCAGGCAAAGCGGTACCCATTTCTAGTCAACTGCCGTACCCGTTCCGAGCCACCCGCTGTACCCGTTCCGGGTCACGCGGTGTACCCAGAGCCCAGCAGCGCAGACGCGATTCGAGTTCCCCGCCGCACCCATTCCTGGGCACCGCTGATAGCTGTACTCATTTCTACTCTCCCGATGTACCCGTTTTGGGTCGACCGTTACACCCATTTGTAGTTACTTCTAGACTAAGTGCTCATTCCTAGTCACATCTCTGGTCAATCAGTGTACCCGGTATCGCATTCTGCTGTACCTATCTCGTTGAAGAGTAGATCGCTGCTCCCTTCTTGTTTTACTCTGCCGTCGCACTCATTTCTAGGCTTTGCTGAAGCTGTTTACATCTGTCAGTCCTGCTCCTACCGGTTTCCAGTAGGATTTAAATACCCAAATATTTTAAGTAGCCTATTCTGGCCATTCTCGGTCATCCTCCGCACTGTTCTACAACCGCTATCTGCATCACTTTCCAGTTACACGGTGTAGCTACCTTTTATATCCGCGCGGCACACTCGTATTCAGCACCGGCGCCGCCGTTTGTACTATGTAGATAAACAGCCACCTTCCGAAATCATTCCGCCCACCATGGGTTCCCTGGCGCTGCCGAGAGAAGGGTCGCCTCTCCCTCCTGTGGCCTGTCTTCAGAGCACCACGTGCCCCTCTACACTCCAACCGCAGCCGCCCCTACCGACTGGGAGACGGCTCGTTACACCGTCTGCCTCAGTACCCGGCGGCCGCAGGCAGCGGTAGGAGACGACGACCCGCCCGTCGACGCACCGCGTCCCTGCCGTCGACGTACCGCGTCCCTCCCGTCGACGTACCGCGTCCCTCCCGTCGACGTACCGCGTCCCTGCCGCTCCGCTCACGGCTCTCGGGTCGTGACGACCCATTGACGCCGGACATGTGTCGCCGTGTCTGGGCCGGTGTAGGACGGGGGCGGCGAGCGGCGCGGCGGCGGCGAGTGCGGCGCGGCGGCGGCGATCCGCCGTGCGATACACGCCGGCTGCCGGCAGACACCTGTCGGACACGGCAGATAGGCCCTCTCCCACCGCCGCTGCCGGCTCGCGGGGTGCCGTGTTGGCTGTCTCGGTCAGACGGCCCGCAGTGGCACATCGGTGGCACATCGGTGGCACATCGGTGGCACATCGGGTGCTGCTCAGGCATATTTCGAATATAGTTCGGACAAATATTAGGCCTAATAAATACGCATCCATCAGGCGTATCTAGAAGCGCCTCTCTTGGATAGTTAGGCGCAGATCGGGCGTATGTTTAGGCATATGATGCGCAATAAGAATTAAGATGTAACTGGAGTGCAGGGGTGGAGTACCATGAAAGTTGCAACAGCTTATGCCGATCCTTGGCAAGGGCGAGATGCATTGCACTTGGCTTAGCTAGTTACAGTTTCGACTGACCTGGATGCGGGTACGTTTTCGTCCATCTAAAACGTAGCGACATGGGGTAGGTCTGGGGAAGCGTGGCCACGCATATCGTAAGATGTATCTGCCGTGCGACTGAAAGGTACCCGGGGTGTATCTGGGTGCAGCTGGGGTGTATTTGGGATGTAGGGGTGGCGTAGCTACACCGCACCAGGAGCACGCTGGGCCGTAGCAGTAGCCTAGCCGAGGTGTAGCCGGCTGTAGCAGTCAGCAGTGGCATAGCTGAAACTAAGCTGATGTGTAACTGAGTCGGAGCGCCACAAGGCCGTGCGGCGCCGGCTGGGGCGGCGGCGGCGGCGGCGGCGGCCGGCCTTATACGGCCAGGAAAAATCCCGAGCCGACCGCCCGTCGCCACGGCGCTGCACGGCTCTAATGAGCAACGATCACACTGACGGCCGGACGGGATCTGACTGAGCTCGGACTCGGACTCGGACTCGGACTTTGGATTGGGCTCGGGCCCGCCTTGGCTCGAACTCGGGTTCGGGTTTTCGCGGGGGCTCAGGCTCGATTCAAACTCAGGCTTGGTTTCGGTCCCGGACTCGACCTGGTTATCAACTTGGCACAGGACTTTGACTCGAACTCTGCCCCAGACTCGGGCTCTGACTCTCGACAGGGCTCGGATCCTCCACCTCGGGCCCACTGCCGCTGGATAGCGCCCAGCGGTGCTCTTGGCGGGTCCGGGTCACCCTTACAACATTCACGAGCCTTTTCTCTCCGGGATGGTGCATGCCGCGTCACCCGGGTCGAGGATCAGTGGGGATGGCTCCTGTCGGGGGACGCGGTCTGCCTCTGCCACCACGCCAGGTGCCGGGGAGAAACTAGCGGTAACGGCGGCGGCGGGTTAAGCCGGCCTCCCGGCGGCGGATCGCGGATTCTTCCGGCTGAGGGTGCTGTGGTATTCTCTGTATGCATGCACACGGCGGCAGCTCCGCGGGGGGTTGACCCCGGTAATGCAGCGGTGGCATAGCGGAATATTCGTCATGAAGCCACTTATACGCTTCTAGTCTGCTTGAAATGTGTCGACTACGACGGTGCTTGTAGACGAAGACGGCTGTGCTCTTCGCGAATGCACCCCGAACTTTCAGCCGATCTCGAAAGCGGCACGTCTTGTTACCGGGTCGGTCGGGTCGCTCTGACGGCGACATGCCTCTGAAAATCAACCCTTTAAGTGGAATGTGACCTGTTCTGACCGTGACGTATGTCCTCACCCTTCACCTGTCAAGATCGTCACCCGTCATCCGTCACTCGTCATCCGTCACCCGTCACCCGTCACCCGTCATCCGGCACCCGTCACCCGTCATCCGGCACCCGGGACGGCCCGATCCCCGACACTCAGTCCTCAGCCGCCGCAGTATGACCATCAGCACTCTGCTCTAATAACTTTTACGACGACAAAAAGACGGCCCCGCTCCGTGACAGAACGCAGCTGGTGACACACTCGGAATGCGAATGCCGATCGACCTAATGGCGCCGCCGCGGTGAGAGACAAGGTTTTAGTTTTAATTGCGGCGGCCCTTTTTACGCGCGCGGTCGGCCGGTAAAAAGGGGCGGCCCCTTTTTAGCGGAGGCGGCGCCGGCGGTGACGCATGTGTCGGCGGGCGGCGCCGCTCGCCGCCGCCTCTCACGGCTGTCGGTCCCTCGCCGCCCCTCCGGCGCCGCCTGCTTCGCTTCAGCCGGCGCGGAGAGTGACGTGTGGAGGGTCCGCCCTATACGCAGCCCGGCCCGGCCAGCCCGGCACACACGCGCGCCTCTCGCTTCCGTCCCACCCAGACTGCCTGGTCTCCGCCCTGGCCTTCTCTCCGGCGGCCTGGCAACATCGCCTCCTCCCTCCTCCCTCCTCCCTCCTCCCTCCTCCCTCCTCCCTCCTCCCTCC
>JARFNZ010145726.1:0-10198 GCA_031763405.1 Balanus nubilus
CTCTCTCTCTCTCTCTCTCTCTCTCTCTCTCTCTCTCTCTCTCTCTCTCTCTCTCCCTCTCTCTCTCTCTCTCTCTCCGTCATCACATCCTTCTCGTTTCCTTCATCACCTCTGCCCCTTGCTATCCCTGGGGCCCGTCAGCGACAACATACCGCACCGCGAGATATGCGACATTTGATCACCGGATGCCACCACACGTGTCACAGGTGACGCACATGTGGCGACCGGCGGTCGTCAGGACGTCCGGGCACCACGTGCACCCGTGACGAGGGTCTGTGCCCTCTGGGTGCCGCTGCTGCTGCTGCTGCCGCGACTGCTGACGAGACGTTCTCCGAGGCTTCTGCCGCTGCTCGCGCTGTTCTGCCGCTGTCGCTGCCGCTGCTGCTGCTGCCACTGCTGCCGCTGCCACTGCTGCCACTGCCGCTGCCGCTGCCGCTGCTGCTGCCGCTGCTACGCGGCCGTCTCGCTCTGGTTGTGCCGTGGTTGTGCTGACACTCATGCTCTGTCCCGTCGGTCACGCCTCAGCGGACGGCTGTGGGGCGGTGCTGGCGATATACGGACGTACAGTGACAGTGAGTCATGTGACTCTGTCCGGCTGGGGCAGGTCCGAGCGGATCTCTGAGAGCGATGCTGGGATTTAGAGGGCACTAGGCACTACGTTGTCGGACCGCGGGGGCAGAATGGCTGTGTTTGTAGTGTTTTGTCTGGCTCAGACGAGGACTCTGCAGATCTCCGTGAGTGACGCCTGGTCGTGAGCTCTTTCTCTGCTTTTATAGGTATTAGTCAGTGACCTTTGTGTCATGGTTCAGCCCGAGCTGCGTGGGCAGAGTGTTTCATCGTGATTGAGTCTTCCAGGAGCCGAAGTGGAATAATATTTGTTCACTGTCATGATCGAGTTTTGTTATTTTAGCATGATGGATGCAGTGGGTTATTTCTGACCGGAATTGAGTGGTTCGTGGAACAAAGCTTAGTGCTGTCGAAAATACTTATGGTAATTTAGAACGTCTCAGGGTTCACTGAACCGACACTCAGGCAGTGATCCCCTTCTCACACTAGCCCGTGAACTTCATGGGCCCTCGGGTTTCCCGTTATAGCAGAATGTAACCTACTTCCAATGCTAAACAGCTTCATCGGATCGTCATCATCTGAATGCCAATTCATATCTGGCACTACTCAACCAGCCAATCAAAGAACCAGCAATGCACATCATTTGCTATCGATTGCAACGCATCCAGTCCATGCCCCAAAGTGCATGTTTCAACTTCACGGCGCAGACAGAATTGACGATCAAAGCTCAAACGACAACCGGACGACGAACCAGCAATGCACATCAGCTGCCGCATAGCTTAGTCGCTATGATACCTTTTGTAGTGCACACAATGTCTTCAGAATACTGCTCCGTAATACACTGCCCGAAGCGGCCCAATCACCGATTGAGAAGGTATGCTGCATCCCGTGCACTTCACTGCAGAACCCTGCAGATCATGTGCTACATCATGCAAGTATCTGCTACCTAACCTTAAATGTCTTAAACCCGCGCCAGTGCAGGGCAAAACTGCTGCGTCTGCGTGTAAGGGGGAGGGGGGGGGGTGATGCACCTCCTGACGGTTCGTCCCCAATTGAGGTAGAGCTTCGATTAAAAAAAAACTAGCGTGTTGCTTGTGACGAGAAGAAGCCAGCGGTAACTAGTTTCAAGGTCCTGGGTCATTTGGTGACCTCCGAGGTCAGGAGAATGACAAAAAATCACCAAATTATGTTTTTGCTCATAGAACGACTTTTAACCAAGCTAGAGCCATGTTGTAAAGAATAAGAAGCTTCTTATCGTCAGTAGAAAGCATATTGATACATCCGAGGAATCACGTGACCTTTATTTCTAGTCAAAGGTCAAAAGTCAACTAGTGACCTTTGTGGTTACTGACCTTGGTTGAACTATAATGGATCATGACTTTATTTTAACGCGTATTTGTGTAAAATGAATGTGAAATTCGAAATCAGCGCATAGAAATACCCTGGAAGGCTCTGGAAATAAAATGTAATCTGGGGTCATCAGAGGTCAGTGACCTCGACTGACCTTAGGACCTTTGGACCTTTGGACCTTCGGGAGGTCGTGACCTCATTGGAAACCATGGAGGTTACATGGTAACGCCTGTTAACATACTCCTGAACATCAATAATCGGGAAGCACGCAAGTTATAAGCGTCGATATGCCACGGGACGCCATTTGCGCTTGACATGACCTTGAGAAAAAGGTCATAGGTCATGGGTCATCTGGGTCATTATTTTGAATTTTTTAGGGCAAGTGTAACATTTACCAATAGTAGGATACCGAATGTTCCGTAGTAATCCACCGTTTGTTACGTAATTTATTCCTGAAAAAAAACGAAAACTGAAGGAGGTTGCAACCACCTCCCCTCCCCCTAACACCGGCGAGGGTTAAGTCATGGCATGGAGCCAGAAAGCCGTGGTTCTTGAAGTATATGGATGCCAGATTTCACTAATCTTATTTCCACGTTGGGCTCTCCGACCACGTGGGACTGCCCGACCACACGGAACAACCAAGCCTATTGGGACCAGCTGACGGGGTGCCTCACGACCGTCAGAATTAAGCCGGGGGCTGAGCGGCCCTGGAGGATGTTGGGCCCATTCACCAATCAAAGCCGCCACAAGAGTTTGTTTACATATGCCCGGGATAGCTTCCGCCTCCGTCTTTATGAAAACACAATTTGCCTTTAAGATCCACGGAGCGGTAGCCGGCTTTTGATGAACGATAGCCAAGGGAAACACATTGAACACAGCATCCAAACTGTGAGGAAGTAGTGTTTACCCGGCTCTGATTCGGCACCAGGAGCGGCCCAACTTGCTACAAACTTATCCAAGGGTCGCTGGAATCTCTGTTGACAGCTGGGCTGAAGTTATAGAGTTGAGTCAACTGCAAAGATCCGACTGTCAGATAATGCAAACAGAGAAAAGCGTCCCGTCTAGGTAGAGTTCTGCTGCGTTTGAGGTTGAGTCACATTCAGGGCTACAAATTTAAGTGACACAAAAGGGAATCAAGATGCAGGTCTCGTTCGATCTTCGTTTGCATGTTTTATGCGAAATCTTTATCGACGGTTTCGCCATTCGGACACATGCGGATATTGACGGGAGCATGAAGATTGTCGACAGGAACGTGACAGGACCGGGATTTAGGAGCAAAACACGTGACCGGAATTCAGAATCCAGGATACGGGATTCGGGACTCGGAACACGGGACCTGGTTACGGGACCAAGGATACAGGACCCTGGGCACGGAACCCTGGATACAGAGCCCTGTATACGGGACCCGAGATACAAGACGCGGGCACGGGACCCCGGGATACAAGAACGGGACAGGAGCGGGTCCGGACCGACGGGACTTGGACGGAACTGACGTGAACAGGACGAGACGGGGAGGCGGGACCGAGACACAGAATCCGGGATATCTACGGGACCACAGCACTCTTCGTGCAGCGAAGCAAGCGGGGACCGCTTGTAGAACGTAGGTAAAATGAGTACCAACCATAAATTTTACACAAAATTGTATCGGTCCAAAGCTAGTAATTCGTTAATAACAACTTAGTCGATTTAGTTATGAAACCATACATAGCACAAATACAGGATGTTTCATAAAAATGTATCCACTCGTAAAACTCACTGTAACTCCGGCAGTTTTGGTCGCAGGACTTCGAGCCCACCAGCATTGGAGAGCTGATGAACTTTTACATTGTATTTGTAATAACCGACGTCATTTAAATCATATTAAATTAGTGTCACGGGCATTGAAAGTAAGCTTGCAAAAGTATTAAAAACAGTTGATTTCCACAAATGGACGTGATCTAAGAATATGGCAGTTCGCAAAGCACGTTCTTAGCGACAGATCAAGTTACACGTAGCAAGAAAGAGTCATAAATTTCAAGTGACATCACATGTTCAACACCAAACAATTTCTGATACTAGAGGTCATAGCATAGCAATCTGACCAAGTCATAGCGTTGGCCTCGCAGCAAATGTTCAAAGAGACGACCGCACGACTGCACACAAAGCCGCATTCTGCGTCGCATGCTGGCGATGACCTGGGGCACAGCTCTGGTGTGATTTTGTCCAGGACCTCCCTGATGCGTTCATTCAGCTCTAGCTCATTCAGAGTACGTAGTTGGACGCAGTACATTTTTCTTTTGAGGAACCCCCGGAGGAAGAAGTCGAGAGCGCTCAGGTCAGGTGATCTGGCTGGCCACACGAGTCCCGTCTTCTGTGAGATCAGCCTGTCAGAGAATCTGACCATGTGTCTGTCCAGACTGACTGGCGGTGTGAGCAGTGGAGATGTTCTACCGCATCCACATTCCGGTCCGTTCCGGATCTTTGGCCAGCAATAACTCCTGAAGGATTTTGACGTAACGCTCGCTATTGATGGAGCACGCATAACCGGCATCATCCTCGAAAAATGGGTGCCGAAAAAAAAAGTGTCGAAAGCTAGCGTGATTATCGAAAATCGAAAATATAAAATTTCCTTTACTTTTTTTGCTGTCGTTGGTAGGACTTGGATGGGGTTGATTTGTACCTATACAATATCACATTACATTAGCTTTCCAATAATGGTAATTTTAAAGGCCTGAGACTAAAATTTAAAGAGTTGTCCGGATTTTTAAGTGGATATAATTTTATGAAACGCCATGCTTTAGCGGCAATAAGTTTCGTTTTTTCATACTTTTGCGAGCAATCTTTCAATGCCGTGAAACTAGTTGAATATGATTTAGATCAGTTTGGTTATTACATGTATGATGTAAAATGTCATCAGTTCTTCAATGCTGGTGCGTTCAAAGTCCTGTGACCAAAATCATAGGAGTTATTATGATTTATACAAGTGGATACATTTTTATGAAACACCCTGTATCTGCTCACCAAAAATAACCTTGAAGTGCTTTTAACCAGCACCCTGCTGGGAAGAGAGTAGCGAAACGACTGCAATTCCCTTATTTTACAATATCCCCTAAGCTAACGCTAATATTGAACTCATCCGTTATGGAACTTCTAGCACATTCATTACATCAAATTTACACATCATGACCACAAGAAAATAATGGGGTCATGATTGGGCGGCCAGAATCGACGTTAAAGATGTGGCATACTATGTGCTATTTGTTAATTATTGGCTCGGGGAACGCTGTCGAAAGTACAGTTGTTAATATAAATTAAATTTTAATGTAGTAATTAATGGATAAAATGGGTCATGACACTGCCATCTTGACTTTCAAAATTAAATTGAATTGCAAGTTTTGAAAACGAGAAGCATTTGTATCTTGGTTTTTGAATTGTTTAAAACCATGAAGGCATCTAGCAAGACACATGTTCGGCAAATACCCGACCGATGTGCACCAAACTTCGGTCGAAATAACAAACGTACTGTGTTATTAGTTATTACTCTCCAAAAACAAAAACTACCTGATTCTCACGATACTGCTATGCGTAACCAATTATTTTTAGCATTATGCTTCGATTTTATAGAAAGCGATGTCATAACGTCAATGGTCGGGTCCAAAAGATCAAAAACGGACCGAGAACATGTATTACAACGCCTCATAACAAAAATCAGTATGAACCCGTTATCTCAGATGACATTGACTTGATCAATAATCATCGAAAGCTTCAAGTGGTAGTTTTGTCAGATTTACGAATCAACTGCTCTTTTCTTTTACTTTGACGCAGTTATGTTTGCTAATAAACGCTGTTCTTCGACCATGTTACCAGCGTCATCTTATACCATATGACGTCTGTATTGTGGATGATTTATGGGTATCGTCAACAGTGACAAATATCAGATTGCGCCCCCAGTTCTTCTGAAGATAGCTCATATAATACATACTGTCAATGATCCTGAGAACGGAACATCAGTCGCACCAGCGCTGCTCAGGTGGAGATAATCTGCATCAGACCTTTCCACAGCAGTAAGTGTCAGCTCCACTATATACTAGTCGTCTCCTGTTGGCACGACAATTCGGTCGCCGCCACCGACTGTCCAGCGTCTGAGTGACGTCTCAGTCGGCGGCAGCGCACACTGCACGATCGATCCCCGCTAAAGATAGCCGACAGAGAGAGGGAGAGAGAGAGACTGTGTAGCCGGCTATCCGTCTGTCTCCTTTGCCGACCACCGGCTGCTGGCTGCCGAGTGCAGGGTAAACAAACGCCGTCTCATCGTAGCCCCCGGCAGCCAGCCGGCGGGCCGGGCGAGCCGCCCATGGCACTGTCTCCCGCCCGCCGCTGGATAAGGTTGAGTCTGGAGTGGGTTTTATTGTCTCAACAGATGAATCGTCCGTCTCCGCCGGTCCAGTAAATCGTAGCGGCAAACTCGAAACGCGAGAGAACCGAAAGACGAGCTGCAACGCAGTTTGGTGGAGGCAGCTGTGCGTGGTCGGCGACTTATTGGTAGTAATGTTGGACATTTTAAGCATTCGCGTTGGATGAGCAGCCGTGCGGTGGGCGTTATTTCAGCTACGCGGACCCGGACACCGACGCAGAGCTCCACATCTCCTCATCTATCCAGCTAAAGTGGCTCTAACGGCCTGACTAAATGGCTCGAACACATTGGTAATTCACATTATGCGAGGCCCAAGGAAACAAAGGCAAGGAAAATCAATGAGAAGATCACAATTTCTGAGAAGGAGGCGGCGCTTAAATTGAGTCAGAGGTGCCCCTCTGCCATGAGTATTTCGGGTTCCACTGAACGTGCTCGTGAAGACGTGGCTGTTGGGAGCAGTCGAGTGGCTAGACATCGGAGAGCACGGCCGTTTCGGCGAACGGCCGCCGGCTTGTTTTGTTGACGCTCGTCCGGCCACCTTGTTACGGAGCCGTACTTCTCGGGAGCCGGTGTTTTCGACACAGCACAGCGAAACGAGGAGAGCTCGGCGAGACGTAAAATGGGAACCTGCACAGTTCTGGAGAGAAGCCTTGATAATGCACTCGTATGGATTCCTTGATGTGAGGAAGGTCAGCATCTTACTTCGCTGATTAATTAATAAGGATAAGTACGGAAGCCTGTGTGATATCTAAAGCACAATGTGCGCGCACGTGCCGCGGGTACCAATGCCCGATATAGGTATTTAGCCAGCGTCGTATTAATATAATTGAATGGACAAGTGCGTGAAAAAAAATGTATTGGACGAGCCGAAGGCGAGTTCAATAAGAAATATTTGAGGCGTGAGACAATTAAATGTTTCAGCAAACAACTGATCTTTTTATAAAAAGATCACTGAACTCCAGATCTAGGATCAAAACACTTATTATTGGATGCTGTTGAATCCAATAAATATTTTCATTGACTCAAGAAAAATAATTTTTTTATGTATTTGTTATGCTTGTTAACTTTTTCTCGAAATGCAAATGAATATCCCGCAAATGAATTAAAATTTACCCGCTGGGGGTAAATTTTACCCCTCTCCCCTCCAGGATTTTCGCAAAGCTTCCGAAAGATGATAGATATCGACGTGAAACTTTCATTACATTACCTAACATCAATTTGACGTCTTCCTAGAAAGTTTCGAAAAAATCGTCTAAGAACTTTTTGAGAAAATGACGTTTGAGTGACGTCAGGTCAGGCCATTTTCGGTCCAAAATCGACAAATGTTTGATCGCTCATAAAAAAATCGAATTTTGAAGACAAATGCAAAAATAAGCCGTCAAAAGCAAGGAAATGACATTCTCTTCAAAATGGATATCTCGAATTTTGCAATTTTTGGTTTTTGATCTAAAAAAATCAAACAATCATATTTTTGGGAAAAAATGGCTACAAAATCCAAAATTTTGAATAAAAAAAAACGGAATACATGTAATAGAACTACCTCTGAGTAATTTCTATACCAAATTTATATTAAATATATTGATTTGTGACCTTCAAATGGCTCCAATATGTGTACCATCTGGTGACGTCATTTTTTCCAAATGCATTTTGGGGGGATTTTATAGATCACTTACGTAAAAACAAATGGAACCATTGGATTCCTTGGACAAAACTGGTTCAGCATCATGTGCTTTTTATTACAAATTTTGAATTTCAAAATTTGACCTTTTTTGACCTGACCTTGGCCTGACCCACACTTAAAATGGGGGTCAAATGGTAAAATGACCGTCATCATCGATTTCTACGTCTGAAACAATCCATAAAACATGCATCATACGGCTTTTATGTAACTTTTGCTCATAGTGACCTTTTGTGACCTGACCTTGACCTGTACTTAGTATGCGGCTCATACTCTAGCAGTGCCTTTCTCTAATACTTGGAAGCATTTTGGCTGAGTTTGGGCTCGCCGCTGTTGATATTCTGGTCTCTGCAGCCAATGAATCGGAAACAGGTGATTTTGGCCTTTGACCTGACCTTGACCTGACCTTTGACCTTGTTAAGAAAATGTTAAGTGTTGATTAGAGTTTTTTGCCGAGAGCTTTCGTTTACCGCCTCGCACGTCCCGCTGCGACGCTTGGTTCGGGAGACACGAGGGGGGGTAAAATTTACCCCCAACGGGGGCGCGTTCGGCTGGAGACCCCAGCGGGGCTCGGTTTAAGCGATAGCATGTTCGATGTCGAAAGCTTGCATTCATATTTTGTCATTTGTGTATTCTAATAAATGTTCTGATAAAATATTGATATAACTCTCCTTAAGAGAATTAATTAATTTGAGTTTTGGAGTCAAAGTCAAACGAAAACAAATAGTATTATTGTCCCCAAATGTTCCTCGCACGAGCACTCAACAATATTACGAATGCAAATTATTTATTGGACGGCCGTTTCATCCCAAAATACTTCATTTATTGGTCAAATATTTATATCACCTGCTCGATAGGAAATAATGTTCCAGTTCTATGATAGTTATTTTCATAGAGATATAACGATATACATAGTAACACGATATATATAGTAACACGATATATATATAGTAACATTTATGATATAGTAAGTAACACTTCCATCTAAGTATAAGATAGTACGATGTAATTATGTTTGTACTATCGGATCCTGAAAGGTCACATGTAGGTGCAAATATTCGCCCGTCCCCTTTTGGTCTTTCAGCGAATCATTACCTAGACTTGGCTTTCAAGTTGGCCTTTGTATGCTGCTATTGTGTTTGTTCAGTCATTGAACACATTAAATAAATGAAATAAAAGACAAATGAATAAAATGAAAATAAAAATAACTGCCCTACTTTGTACTCTAATAAGTAATTTCCAGAGGCCTCTTACAGGAACATTCGTCTTAATATCTCGGCATGCTCATCAAAGACTCCCAAGACCTCAGTCGAATCCTTCGATATTTCACGCCTGATGAGGACATTCGTCGGCCGGTCCGCATCTTAGCTACTTCCTGCCGATGGATGAACCGTGGCCATGGAGCCTGACTCTGTCCCTTAGAAATGATGAGGTTTCATTCTACACATGTCTCGATGGGGTTGGACGGCCAGAATTCTTTGGAAGCCGGAAATCAGAGCTTCTGGAACTCGATATTCTTCTGAAAATCCCTTCACAAGTAATTATACTTTGAAATATTTCTTCAAGTTTAAAATGTAACTCGTACATTTGCGTTAATGCGCCAATCTTGTTTAGTTGCATTGGCACTCCGATTGTGTCAAATAATTTATATTACATATTATCTCACAGAAATATTAGTAACCAGTAAGTCACCGTGGTCGGCGATTAACGAGCGCGCTATTGGGAAAGGTAAAACGCGGTTTGCCTCGATGGTGAATCCGCCAATCAAGGGCGCATTCTGGGCGTAGTATGCTTCTTGATAAAAAATTTACTTGAAAATGCTGGATGATTGTCGAAAGCATTGCAGACGCGATTCACCGACAATTGAACACAATCGGCTCAGCCGTCCCTATAGATGGAAAATGGGTGTATACGTGCGCACGTGCAAATGCACCATACCCTGACGTGGAAAGCTAACAACCATTGGTTCCACACACCAACTTTGAACACAATCGGCCCGGCCGTTCCTGAGATATATAGAAGAGGGGTGGGCACAAGCACATGTGCAGACACTTCTCCCCCCCCCCCCACACACACACACCGCTGCCTTGCACGTGCTGATGCACCCCACTTCTCACACACACACACAACTCTGACCAACACACTACATCTGAACACAATCGACCCAACCATTCCTGAGAAAGGGGATGTGCACATGAGCATGTGCCGAT
>JARFNZ010145737.1:0-10198 GCA_031763405.1 Balanus nubilus
CATGATGCAGCGGCACGGTGGTGGGGCGGAGGGCGGTGGGCGGTGGGCGGTGGAGGGCGAGGGCGCGGGTTGGGCGGCCGGCCGGCCGGGCCGTCCATCGTCCATCGCTCCTCCCGCCATCGCCGCCCGGCGGCCACCGGCTTTGGAATCCGCCGCCGGCGCTGGGTCCGTCCCTTTGTACGGCGCTTTAAACGGGCAGCCTCCCGCCGCCACCGTCCGCCGCCCTCCGCCGCGCCGGTGCCTGGTGAAAGTAGCCGGGAGGCCGGACCCCCAGAGAGCGACGGCGAACCCGTGGACAACATGGCCCGGCTCCGTCCCGTCCCGTCCGACCCCCGATCACGGAGGGCCACGGAGGCGCAGCGGGCCGCCGGGGGTCGTCGAGCCCGGCCTGGCGACCGGCGGCGGCGGCGGCGGCCGTCTCGAGCTGACCGAGCTGATGGCGCGGCCCCGGCACGGTAGGAAGGACGGCTGCAGAGTCCGGCTGCCTGACACAGCGACACAGCGACACAGCGACGCAGCGACACCCGGCCGATCGCCTCATCTAGGAATCTGGTTTTCCCGCCCCGACACCTGTCGAGTAGACGGCGGCAGCGGCGGCCCGGCTAGAGTGCACTGGTCACCGGTTTTGCCGCTTTGCTACGCGGCCCGGGTAGCCGTACTTGAGCTCATTATCATCTGAACCCGCCATGGACTGCCGGCGAATCAGCTACTCCCATATATGCAATTAATTATTTATTCAGAAAGAGATCGGAGCATGACGATGCAACTTGCAGTTCATGTCCGCTTTGGTTGTCCGGTGCAGACTGGGACATATATGGTTCGACACAGGGATCTACCTGTGTTTTATTTTGTCGTGAATGAGGAATTTATTGCGATTTAAGTTGAACAATGAACAGGTACAACCTGTTCCCTCATACCCTCACACCCTTTCCGGTATGGTTCATAGCCTCCCTTCCTTTCCTCTTCGGGAAATTAATTGCCTGTTATTTGCGCAAAAGGGCGATACCTTATCCTTCTTTGGACTGACAAATCATATGAGATCACTTGCAGCGGCGTGGCCGAGCTGTAAACAGACGCCGGCCTCGCCTCTCACTCCAAAGTGCGACCTCGCTGTTTACAGGAGCGCCGTTCCGACCGCTGCCGGCGCTGACTGCTGATTGCTGACCGCCGACGGTCGCCGTTTGCAAAGCTGTCTCGCCTCTCGCGTCTGCTCCAAGGGGGGGGGGGGGGGGCGCCCCTGCAGAGGGCCGAATCAGGCCCGCGTCTGGCGCCCGTCCCGTTGGTTGGCAACAGGTCGGGAGCGCGGTGGAGTCGTCGCCGTGGTCATACGGGGCCGGTTGACCCTGGTCTCATGACTCGGCTGCCGCCGTCGTGGCCGCGGGGCGTGCCAGGTGACCGTCCGACCCTGGCCCAGATGGACCGGCCGGCCGGCGGTGACAGGGTCGGCCGCAGGTGGGCGGGCCCGTCTCATGAGAGCCGGACGGGTCAAAGGAGTCGTGTCTGGCTTGGACCCCCGGACCGTCCCACCGTCCCACCTTCAGGGTCTGTCGCAGTCTCCTCAGCATACTGACCTGAACCGCCCCGGTCTGGCTCGATCCGGGACGACCGCCCGGCGTCACGGCGTCACGGCGTCACGGACGGACCTCCGGGTCGGGCCGCGCTGCAGACCCGCTGATTGGCGCCAGTCGCGCCCGGCGCCGCTGCATCGAGGTGTCGTCCGCCGCCAGCGACGGGGCAGCCGCAGCTGCAGCGGCAGATTGCAGGGACGTTGTCGAGCAAAGTGCAGCAGGGGCTAGCGGTCCCGGCCCGAGCGACATGATCCATTCAACGCTCTGCAAACGATCGCCCCGGTCGTTCGCTAGACGCCGGCGGACGTCGCCGGTTTCAGTTGTCGGTGGTGTCACTGCGGGTACCATTACACCCCAGGGACACCAGTTCCTCCCAACTGCTCCACGAAGTGCTGTTTCTCCGTACGCTCCGACGTCTTGCTTGTCTTGTAGACACGGTCAGCAGGTCATGGGTGCCGTCCACGACACAAACTGTCACCTCTCGTTCCTGGTAGGTGGGTATCGTACCGCGTCGAGCCGGATCGGCGGATCAGAGATTGTCTTGGGAAACCCACAGGGCTCGCCGAGAAACTGCTGATGTCTGTCCGGTCCCGGCCCAAACGCATCACTACGCACCGGACTGGCTGGCGCCGCCCTGCAGTGGCAAGTCACACTTGAGCCTTATCTCTCGAGACGGCGGTCAGTGTCAACTGTCGAAACTAGCCAGCGGACGGTGTGACCTTACGTCGCTGGCTCCGTCGGCGGTGCTGGCCTCCGGCCCGGTCCACCACCCACTCAGTACCGAGGACAGCGCGGCAGCGGACGGCGGACGGCGGCGGCCGGGCGCTTTTGCGCAGCTCGCCGCCGTAAGCTGCGAGCTCAGGAGTAAACAGAGGGCTGTGTGGTGTTGCTGGACGCCGGCCAGCCGCCGGGTCCGCCTGGGGAGAGGGGCGGCGCCGCCGCAGGGAGCCTAAGGTCAGCCGATCTCACCCGGGTCAGCCGGCTACCGCGCAGAGGAAGCCGTGACACGGAGGGGGGGGGGGGGGGGGAACACGGACGATGTTTGCTCTCATCTTACGAAATCGGGTGACGCTCTGTGAAGGAGCGGAGTTTCCGACACGGTGTTGTGACCTCACCTGATATCCGGGCAGGTTGATCTGTCCCGCCGCTGTCGTCTGCTATCTGCGCAGACCGGGAGTCTCCGCCGCGGACGATCTCTGAGATCTCTGCCTATCTTATCTGGGATGGCCGCGCCGCTGGCTGTGCCCCGCAGCTTCTCCGCACCGGCCTCCGAGGGATGCTATGTAAACTTCCGGCGCTGCTTGGCGTGACGTCACGCGTGACCCGAGCCGCAGAGGCGGCTTCATCGTGCCCTGAGGTCGCCGATAGGGGGCGCGGGGAACGCGAGAACGCTGAACCCGCCTCAAAGCAAGGTCGTTCGGCTGGTTGTGATGGTACCTACCCGCGCCTCGCCACTCCCGGAAGGACCGCGATGCGTTCTCAGCCGCTGGTTTTTCGTCAGTTCAGTGTCCCCGTCCCCGCAGTCGGTCACGAGATCACGACCTCGTCTGGCGACTGACCTGACCTCGACCTGGCGCTGCCGGCGGCTATTTCGGCCGGGCGGCGCAGTCGTCATGGTGACCGGGTGGGCGCCGTGTGTTTGGCAGCGCGCTCCGGCCCACTGGCGCCGGCGACGTCAGCGCCCCCCCCCCCCTCCCTGCCCCCTGACTCCCCCCATCCCGGCTGGGGGCGGCGCGCGCCGACACCAACCCGCAGCCAGCGGCTGGTGGTGGCTACTGGCTGCTCTGCACCAGTCTTAAGTTCACTCTACTGGACCGCATTTTCGCGATGATCACGTTGGCGGCAGAGTGTGATTTAGTATACTGTGAACGCCTTCTGGGGAGATGCGGAGACCGATGTCGTGCGGGCGGGTAGCCGGTCGTTGTCTCCGTTGTCTCCGTTGTCTCTCGGCTGGTTGGAGGCTGCAGGGCGGCTGTAACAGGCCGGCTGAGGGCGGGGGACGGGGGGGCGGTGGCGGGCTGACCGGCCCGGTGATTTGTGTGTCGCCCTGCGGCAGCCGGTGCCGCCGGCCAGGCTCAGCGGCCGCCGGCTGCCCGGCTGCAGCCAGATCCCGCTGTTCAGCACGGAAAGGCCCCGCTCCGAGAAGATTATACCCGCAGCTCGCCGGTTTCCCGAAAAGCGGCGGCAATCGTTGCCCTGAATTTGGAGAGTAGTTTCCGAGAATCGAGTTGGGAGGATGCCTACATCGGAGTGTTTGTCATGCTAGCGCTGTGCCGGTGGGGTGAGAGTGAATGATATCTTACTACACACTGGCGCTGATTCATGGCGCTCCTTACCTTTCGGTTTGTCGGTTATGACCTACATGCTACCTAGTGCCTACATAATATGCTTTGCTAACATAAGCTTTCTTTTTCAGCCATGTCACTCAAACAACTACATGGGAAGATCCTCGGAAAAAGGTTCAGCAGCAGCAGCAACAACAACAGCAACAACAAGCGCAGCAGCAGCAGCAGGCACAGCAGCAGCAGGCTCAGCAGCAGCAGGTGCAGCAGGCGGCTCAGCAGCAGCAGGCTCAGCAGCAGCAGCAGCAGCAACAGCAGCAGCAGGCCGCACAGCAGCAGCAGCAGCAGCAGCAGCAGGCCGCACAACAGCAGCAGCAGTCCATCTTCCATCAGCAGGTGTCGACGCCGACGTCTCAGCCGCAGACTCCGGTTAACGCTCAGCAGCAGCAGCAGCAGCAGCCGCCGCAGCCGCCGCAGCAGCAGCCGCAGCCGCAGCAGTCGCGGGAAGGTGAGGAGTCCCTGAAGGTCCCAGTCCCGTTCGTCCCTAATTCAGCCGACATAGTGCCATCCGCTGCAATCACCGGCCTGAGATGAACTGGATCAACAGGGGCTGTCGCCAATCTCGTGAGGTTTCTCAGGGACGCCTCTCGACCGTACCGGCGCCGGTGCGAGACAGGCCGCGCATCCACTTACCTATCTAATCGTGTGGCGATTAGATAGGGCGGCCGTGACGGTCGCCGAGTGCGGCTGTTGTCACCGCTCGTTCGCTGCCCGGCCTTCTGACGTGGTGGGAGGAGTGCCCTGCGCGCCGTGCGGATCACACGGTGGACGGGCTGACACCGAGGCTGAGCCGTTCCTAGAAGTGGGCTCCCGGTGTCCGGCTCGGCTCGAGTGATGCTATCTGTGAGGTCATACACGTGCAGAGCGAATGGAGGGAAAAATCGACACAGAGGCCAGATCTTGTTGCATGTTTACGAAGCTTTTATTGAGAACACTCAAACGGACTTGAAAACTGAAACCCCCAGTTTGCAGTTACTGAATATGTCATTCACGCTGTCTCTTGTTGCACAAACCCTAAAAATTCCATAACTGTGTAGGAAGTTCCCGTCAACTTTCATCTCCGCAGGCTAGCGGCCGAGCCCTCCTGTACTGGTGTTGTGAATCTCTGACGGGCTCTCCGGACATACCGTCTCACCTTTGCAGCACCTGTGACCTCTATCCGCCGTGTTCCGCCAGTTCGCCACTGTATAAGCTGTCTCTCGTGCACTCCGTGCATCCCTCCCAGCCTGTCTCTGTACCCCGTGTGCCCTTCCAGCCTCTGTGCAACCCGCCCTCCATGTGTCGCTCGTGGAGACTCTATCTGACCGGTCTCCGTTGATGGCCAGGCGGACAGCTGTTGCCGCCGCCGCCGCCGCAGTCTCTGCAGCTGCAGCAGCAGCTGCAGCAGCTGTCGATGGGTCCCGGCGGCCAGCCGATGGGCCCGCTGCCCGACGGCTGGGAGCGGGCTGAGACGGAGGAAGGAGAGGTGTACTTCATCAACCACCAGACGCGCACCACCTCCTGGTTCGACCCGCGGATACGTGAGTGGATGGAGGCAGGGCCGAGGCCGCCGCGGGGAGAGGAGCTCAGGAGAGGTGTGGGTGGCGGGTCGGAGACGAAAGGTGAAGTGATAAAACATGATACAAAACAACAAACTGTCGTTGGTGGTTTGATCATCAAAGAACGAACGCTAATGAGCCAGGTTCTTGTGGAAAGCATTAGCTGATGAAGTGTTGTGTTTTGATTGGTTATCGTTAAACAGTGATAAGTTGCTGAACCAAGAAGTGAGATAAGCTAACATAAACATGAGCGATAAAAACGAGTTCTTCACACCCCATGTTTTATCTCTTACGACATACACGTATTTGCTGATAGGCGTTTGATGAACTTGTGAGCTCAAGAACGTTTTCTCGCTGAAATGAACCTATTTCGTTATTATTTCTTGTTGAGGTTTGCACTCGGGTGTGTTTTGCCCCCTAAGGTGTGCAGTTGTACCGTTGCCTCACTGTTGCCCTGCCGCGCTGCTCTCGGGCGAGCCGTGAGGACCGGCCGGTGTCGGGGTCGGCGGTGAGGGGTCGGGGGACGGGGAGGGGGACGGGGGAGGGGGAGGGCCACGGCCGCGGTACCGTGACCCGACGACAGAACGGCCTCTGAGCGGCCTTCCCGCCGCCCTTTGAGTCACGCCGCCGCGCGCGTCATTACCTCCAGTGTGGAGCCGACGGGGCTTGGTTTGGCACTGGCCCCGGCCGCGGCCGACCGGCAGAAATAGGACGGCCACGCTCCCAGTGTTGCAGGAAGAAGTCACTCCGCCGCCGGCCTTACGTAGACTGGGTATTCTGGGAGGGTCGGGGTTATTTTGGGCGCCGACCGTGGCCACTCACCAATTAAGGCCACACGCCGCTAGATGCCCCACGCTGCCAACTTCGCCACGGCTCTGACGTTCTGAAGAGGTGGGTCCTTTCCGAGAAGAGACGACGTCACTCCTCACTACATGGGTGATGACAGAAGTTGTCCGCCATTTGTGATTTTGTGGGTTTTCCTCTTTCTTACATCTGCGCCTCGGCTGCCTCGGTTTGAATTGGCACGAGACATTTCCTTGCAGCCATGAGTGTTTGGTCGTCAAGCATCACCTATTGTTAACATCCAGTGTTGAACTGCGACATATAGAAAACCCTCCACTGCCCCGAACAGTCGACAAGGAAACTGATAGTAGCGAACAGCTGCAGCCACTTAATCGACAGCAACAGTCTGTCTGTCCTAATCTGCTGGATGGACGTTCGATAACAGTCCGATATTTATCTACAGTATACAGCGTCCACAGTTGCCCTGTGTTTGCCCAGCCTCAGCCAGCCCCTGCTTGAGATTCACTGGCTTAACAGCTTCACTTGGGCCAGTCCCCGCCGTTTGTTTGGCCGCTAAGTGTGCTATAGTGACCTTTCACTGACGTTGCTCTAAACACAAATAAACAACGTCCACCTTCCACTGCGGGGCCGTAGTTTTAGTGTCTCTAAGTGGTGGAGCGTATGCGCTCATGTCTTGGGGTTTTTGACCCGTCCCTTCCCGTATTCGGATCCCAGCCGATCGTCCCCAGCTGACCCGCTCCTGTCCATCTCCAGCCGATCGTCCCCAGCCGACCCGACCCTGTCCGTCCCCAACTGTCCCGTCCCTGTCCGTCCCCAGTCCATCCGCCCCTGTCCGTCCCCAGCTGACCCGTCCCTGTCCGTCCCCAGCTGACCCGTCCTTGTCCGTCCCCAGCCGACCCGACCCTGTCCGTCCCAGTTGTACCGTCCCTGTCCGTCCCCAGCTGTCCCATCCCCAGCCGACCGTCCCCAGCTGACTAGCCCGTGTCCGTCCGTCCCCAGCCGAGCAGCTGCAGCGGCCGGCAGCTCTGCAGCTGCAGCAGGCCGGCATGTCGCCCCAGGCCCTGCAGCACCGGCAGCAGACCCTCCGGCTGCAGCGGCTGCAGGTCGAGCGGGAGCGGCTCAAGATCAGACAGCGCATGATCATGAAACAGGTGAGAACGGCGCCCACCATCGCGGACGCACTCGCGCTCCTTCATTCACAAAGCATAGCTCATAACGGCCCAGTTCTTTCAGTGGCAACCGTACATGCTAATTTATTTTTATTGTTGTCTGATGGTTTTCTGGATAGCAGCTTTCGCAAAATATTATGTTTTTGATGACCACTTTAACTCAAGTATTTATTACGAGTTACTGTGGTAATATTATGCTGCATCGTCATGTATATTTCATATTATGTTTTGTCCAAGCTTGAATGAATTACACTGTCTCGACTTTCGCGCCTTGGACGCCCATGGTGAGCGCAGTGATAGGAAAACACAGCTGAACGTCCTTATATGGACCGGCGGCGGCAGCTCCCATGTTTATTTTTATCGGTCTCATTTGCGTCTATGCGTGCTTCTCGTGACGGCTGCAAAAGTGCTATCGGAAAAGTGCGATTGACGTGCTGGCTTCGCCGTAAGCCAAGTCCATGGTGCGGCTCGCACGTGACCTTGCCTTATTTGGTAGCAGGAAGAGTTGTTCGCCGCGTAGTGGTAGCACTCGACGGGTCGTGACCAGGCCGATATTGCTCGGCCGGCAGTACCAGGTACCGTTCTGGAACGCTGCGTCGGACGTGTTTGGATAAGAGCAGCACGGAGATTGTGCTGGAGATCTGTCACGGACTTCGTCGTGGGTCTTCCATCAGCCTGAACTGGCGGCGCGGACGGTTGGGGTCGACGCAGCCGTGTGGCGCCGCGAGGTGATGCCATCGAAATTCCGCCACCCGGCGTGACTCCGAGCTGGTTGTTTTGACTTTGCCAGCAAGGTCGTGTCGTCATTTGCTGGATATGTTTGCTCCGTGACCAAAACAGCGTTCTTTGTTTAGCTGTACCTTTTGGCGCTGCTCGATTCTGACGGTCAGATATTTCTATTTTTGAGCGGTGGACGATAAAGAGGAAACGTTTTGTGCAGGCGCACTGATCCGAGTTTTCCTCGAATGGTATGATATCGAAGATAATGTGGTTGATATGCATCAACTCGAGGTTATTTTGGCCCGCTGCTGAGTGCTGGGTCGCTACTACGGCCGGCTCGGCCGGGTAGCGCTGCTGACGTCACCGTGGGCGTAACGCTACGTAACACCACTGGCATCTGCAGCCCTCTCCTCCCGCTGCACGGGACACTGCAGCGTGGGCCACTCTCAGCCGACGACTGGCCCGTGTTCGATGCCGTCATTCCTATGGTAAACCTCCTCCACACTTCTGTAGCCAACGGTGCGGTCGTGCGTCCACCTGTACCCGGCGCTGCGTCAGGCGGGTAGCGAACCGACAGCCGGGAGGTCGGCCCGGCGCGGCTGTTTATCTCGCCCCTCCGTTTCTGTCTGTGTGAACTACAGGCGGCCCGTTGAGTCCGTGACGCAGTCCCCACGCCGTATCATCGTTGTGAGGTTCGGGGGCTCGGCGGCCGGCCGGACGGCGCAGAGCCGAGCCGAGCCGAGCCGAGCCGAGCCGAGCCGAGCCAGGACAACAACGCAGTAGACTAGTGGTCGGGAGCGAGAGCGGAATCCGACGACGTGCGACTGCGGACCATGGCCGGCCGACGATCTGCTCCGCGTGACGGAATGAACACACCGGCACTTATCCGACATCCTCGTTCGCCGAAGTGGCGGAGTTTCGATAGCGTGTTCGGGTGTGGCGGGCAGGTGCGCACTTCACCTGGGATTGGGTTATCGGTCATGCGCCGGTGCAGCGTACGTCACCGGGACCCACCTGGCCGGGTCACCTTATACGGTGATGTCCGGTCGGGGTCGGAGGTCGGGGGCTGCTCCCGCGGCGCACGGCGCGCGTGCTGCTTGACCCGGACACGTGAGGCCGCTGCAGGACACGTAATGCGTAATCTCTCACCGGTGACGCGGTTCCGTTCTGTGCTGGCGAACAGTGTAGGTGATATGTGTTCCGAAGAGGTGGGACAGGCGATGTCGAAAGTATGTCGAGGAGCTAGCTTCATGAGTGGTTGAAGCACTTGTCACTTGTGATTTTGGTGGGACTAGCATTCGGCAAGGGCTGTATCCGGGGCGGTTCTCATCTTTAGCACGCTTTAGTGAGGCATATTGTGGGCGGACCAAAGACATCGTGCATCCCGTGAACAGTCAAACCGAGGGCAGCCAGTGTTCGATCTTGGTTCGTGGTTAGAGTCCAGTAGAATATTCGACGTGAGCACCATTGCCGCGGTGGAGCTGCTGCGAAAAGAAGACATCGGACACCAACTGCTTTTATGCCGTCTCTTTTCGTGCACACAATGTATTTTTTTCCAAAGTTAGCAGTAGCGGTCCTTGCCGCTCAGTACCCGAGCTGCCCCCGAACCAGCTGTCTGTAAAAGTGTGCAGTCTTACAGCACGTGTGACCTTGCGGACACTGTCGAACCGCCCAGAGTGCACAGGTGTGCGGGAGCGTGTCGCCTCTCTTGTTTTGTTATTGCTGTGAGCTGCTAAATATAGCCGGTTTCAATGAGTCATTTCAAGATAAGGGCAATGTGATTGACTCATTTTACCCTCCAGACTTGCGATATCTGTATCTGACACTCTGTGATGACTGATGTTCAAGGTGTGCCAACTGTCAGTTTTGCTGACGATTTTGTCTCTTCTTTTCAGCACTTCCCGAACAATCAGCTGATGGGTGACAGCGCTCTGCAGAACCGGGTGAGTTTGCAATCCTCTCCCCACCTCGCCCCCCCCCCCCTGTCTGTCTGTCTGTCTGTCTGTCTGTCTGTCTGTCTGTCTGTCTGTCTGTCTGTCTGTCTGTCTGTCTGTCTG
>JARFNZ010145748.1:0-10195 GCA_031763405.1 Balanus nubilus
CGTGTTGGCTGAGTGTTGACACGGTGCTGGGCCGCGTGTTGGCTGAGTGTTGACACGGTGCTGGGCCGCGTGTTGGCCGAGTGTTGACACGGTGCTGGGCCGCGTGTTGGCTGAGTGTTGACACGGTGCTGGGCCGCGTGTTGGCTGGGTGTTGACACGGTCCTGGGCCGCGTGTTGGCTGGGTGTTGACACGGTCCTGGGCCGCGTGTTGGCTGAGTGTTGACTCAGTCAGTCACTCTATTCTGTTTTTCACTCTCACTATTTCCTGTCTGCGTTCGGGTAAGTGTTGCTGACTCGAAGCTCTCTGCTGCTATAAGCTGTCAGCAACACTACCGACGGTATGAGGGGTGAATTTCTTTACCGAAGTTCTCGCTTTAACTTTTCATTCATTAATACAAAAATTCAAGACATATTTCAGGCATTAATTGCATATCCAAAGGGCAGTGATTCAATTGACTCAATTCAATGCGAGCGCTTATGTGAATTTGGGTTTAACCCTCGCCAGCGTAGGGGAAAACTGCTGCGTCTCCGTGTAGGGGGGGGGGGGGATGCAACCCGCCCCGCCGATTCGCTACTAATTAAGCTAAAGCTGCGACTTGATTTTGAAACGAGCGTATTCCTTGCGACAAGAGGAAGCCGATGATACTCGATTGTAAGATCCTAGGTCATTTGGTGACATCGTTAAAGGGAATGTAAGGGTTTTGTAAATGTCAGCTAAAAGTATATGTAAGTGTGGATATTATAGCTGGATGTTTATGATGTATTCTATGAAAAAAATTAACTAATTCTGTTTTAAAATAAAACTAGAATCTGAACATGAAAATTGTAAGTACCTGTAAAATGCTATGGTTTGTTCAGCACTAAGTTCTAATGCCCTTCACTAATCACGATGTTTGAAAATGACTTAAATGACTTAAATCCATAACTTTGGCGATCGCATCGCAAATGACCAAATATTTTTTATCATTTCAACTTTTCTTTGTCTTTTTGATCCTTGATTTATCTTTCGAATGTTCTTTCTAAATAGTTAATCTTTATTTAAATATTACACACGCAAAAGTCGCTAGACAAGTACCAACTGACGACAATCTTGAATAAATATCCAAGACTTTTTAGAGTGAGAGAATTGTGTGGCACGGTAGCTAATAAAATGTAATAATAATGCAATGATTTCACTTCCAAACGATTGTGTCTCCTCGTATATGAATTTTAAATGTACATTGGTACCATTTGTTTCTTAAATTGCATGAAAATCCGGAGATATTAAAATAAGTCACGATGTTCGACGTGTTTCGAAGAAATACTCGTCGCGTATGAGCCTGTATCATATCATATATGAGTCTGTATGAGCAAACAAGTACTCGTGGAGCGCAAACCTAACTTCCAGAGTGTATTCCGTAGTGTACAGATAAGACGTAGCAAAATGGCTTCAATTTACTATATAATGTATCAAAATACATCGTTAACTCCAAAAAAAAGTGGAAAACCCCTCACATTCCCTTTGATCCTCGCCAGTGCAGGGCAAAACTGCTGCGTCTCCGTGTAGTGGGGAAGGGATGTTGATGCGACCCCCTGCCGATTCGCCGCTAATTGAGCCGCCAGATTCGCCAGCTTCGTTTTAAAAACGAGCATGTTGCTTGTGATGAGGGGAAGCCGTTGATACCCGATTTTAGGTCCTTGGTCATTCGGTGACCTATGGGTTCAGGTTAATTACCTGAAAATCACCCAATTGCATTTCTACCAATAGAATGACTTATCATCTTCCGTGCTCTGAAGACGTTACTTATAGTTAGTAGGATCAGAATGCACTTCTAATGTTTTACCTTTAGAGGGTCGTGACCTCAATGGAAACCAGAAAGGTCGCCTACCTGTTAACCCCCCCCCCCCCCCCCCTGGGGGCGAAACGACTCCATCCCCCTTTTCCTGTTATTTCCCCAAATAATATTAGTAGTGCCACCAAACTTTGCATACTCTTTCCGACATCAATACCGCACGTACTGACAAAAGGAAAATCATTAACTGAAGATAGGTTGAAAAACATGACGTTAGAGTGACGTCATGTTTTTTTCAATTTTAGGGCAAAAACGGGATCGCAGAAAACACGTCACACAGTTTCACGTCACACGTCATAAGTCAGTCACACAGTTCTTACGATAAAGTCAATTGTTTTATAGCAAATGCTCAGAATAAATTGTGCTATCAAACTACTATGTCGGATTGTTGAATTTTTGACAGCTTTTAAAAGTGGAAAAATTCAAACTCAATTTTGAATTTTTGCCATATTTTCTATTTTTCCCAAATTTCCAAACATTAATATATGACTAGCCCGTTTACCAGCCTGATGAATATGTGTACCAAATTTGAAGTAAATATCTTTCAAAATGATGAGAGTAATAGCTTTTCGAAGGTCAAAACGGCCACTTTTCATGGCATTTCTACGAATTCCAATGATTTTCCGGTTTTTCATTTGTCTCCGATTTCAATGGGGGAAAACAATGTTTCGGGTAATTTTTCACGTCTTTGACAAAACAAACTGACCCAAAAACATGTATTATAGCTCCCAGTGGCCACCACCAGCAGTTCAACCTTTTTGACCTTGTGACCTCGGATGACCTTGACCTGACCTATGACTACTTAAGGTTCGGAATGATGCTTTGAAGTGTCAAGAAGAAGAACACGATTCATGCCGATTTGGTAGCTTCTTATACGTTCAATATTGTTACTTTGCCAGGCAATCCTACCTGATGGAAACGGGCAAAAATTTGACATTTGACCTGACCTGTGACGCTATCAGTGACCTTGAGGTCAAATTTCCCGTGCCATTCTGCGCGGGTTAATACGCTCCTAAATAACAAAATCGGGAAGCGCGTGAGCTTTAACCTGTCCCCCGCTGTCACTCGGAATTTCCAACAACCTGCTGGAAGGGGAGGGTGTTTGAACACCCCCTTCGATCTCAGCTCTCGTGGGACGTAGAGAAAACAAAATGTTCGATAGCTCGTCAAAAATTATTTCGCGAATAGCAGGGCGCGGGTTACTGATCGATATACCATGAAACGTCATTTGCGCTTGACATGACCTTGATAAAAATATCAAAGTTTACTGATCACAGCGGTCACAGTTTCAACATTTCCAGGTTAAGCGAAAAATTTAACAATAGAAGGGTACCGAAAATTTGCTCGCTATCCGCCGATAAATACACGAGTTATTCCCGAAAATCTGAGGGGTGGCACCCCTCGCCCCTACAGACATACACTGACGAGGGTTAAACCCCATACCCAGGATCCAATTTCAGCCATAATTGACTACGTTGAAAGTAATCCCGCCGTTGGAAAAATCCTGCAATATTTTCGGTTCTTTGACGTATTATACTCCTTCATATATTGTTTTTAGAATGTTAGGTTACTGGTTAATGCATGTGGTAAGTAAGACAAGTTATATGGGTTTAAATTGGCTAAAATTGCCCCGGCCGTGAAGCGGTGACGCCATGTTCAGAGCCCGATAGAGTCAGTGTCGGGGACGGGACCCGTGAGTCTGCCGTATAGCCGTGAGTCCTCCTCGCGTCGCCAGTGTTGTACTGCGACCATTGGAGTTAGCTACTGAGGCCTCTGACTGATAACTCGCGTGCTCGTTGTTCCTCCTCCAGTCCTCCTCGTTGTTCCTCCTCCATTCGTGTCTCCATTGACTGTGAACCCACCAGAGTCGAGAATCTCCGATCAGTATCCGGGACGTCTGACCTCTGACTCGTGTGTTTACCGCGTATGTTTCCACAGCACCTACGCTGCACTGGCCCCACCAGACTCAGATCATGACTCGTGTGTTTACCGCGTATGTTCCCACAGCACCTACGCTGCACTGGCCCCACCAGACTCAGATCATGACTCGTGTGTTTACCGCGTGTGTGCCCACAGCACCAGCGCCGCTCTGGCCCCACCGTAGTCGGGAGCCTGAGTCCTGACTGGTGTCCGCCGTGTGTGCCCACAGTGCCGTTGTTCGACTGGGGCCCGTCCGTGAACAGAAACATGAGTCACTACGTGCGGCCGGGGCAGAACACCACCGTGCTGCGGCCACGGGGACACTCGGACGAGTCGTGCCGGCCGCTGCTGCTCATTGTCGTCATGTCGGCCATCAGGAGCTTTCAGGTCGGTCGGCGCCGGCAAGGGAAGGGTTCAATTGGTGTTCGTCATGCAGTGAAGTGGCGAGGTCATGGAGTGAGCTTCATAGGCGCCGCCATGACAGTATTGATTATCTGGGCTCTGGGGTGTGATGTGTGCCTGTTGCCTTGTCCCTCACTTGCGTTGGTGTATGATCGTGCTATGAGCACAATATCAGCCAAGTAAAACTGCTCTTCTTAGGAGCCGGGAAGTTGATGAAAGTGCTCACACAGACCACAGTTCGCGCTCATCGACTTGGTAAAGGTTGAAACATTAAAAAAAACTTCAATTTTGATTTTACATCTAATTTGATATTAACGACAATTAATATTTCTTTAATCGTTAAAGACCAGCTCAGAATCGAATTCTCTGCACATTGGTATGCTTCATTTATTGAAATGCTGAGTGAACTCGCATCTGCGCTTGCTTTTCTACGACTGACATTTATGTTTTACGCTCGGCTGTTCCGTCGGGCTTAGTCTGTTTTGGAGACCTGTGCAGTGTGCACCTCTGCCACGGATTGAAACGCGAATCATGGGTGGAGCTTTTCGGGAAAAGTTGGTGGGGAAAATGTCATGCCACGGATTGAAACGCGAATCATGGGTGGAGCTTTTCGGGAAAAGTTGGTGGGGAAAATGTCATGCCGGCTGATTGTTTTATACAGCTAAGCTAGTCGAAAACTGACAATTTAAACGCCAGCGCGAACCTTCAAATTTGATAGTAATGCTTTGCTTTTGTGAACAATGATCATTTTGAATAATAATAATAAAAAATTCAAATCTGACAAAACTTGGTGGGGCGAGGCAATAAGTTGGTGGGGCAAAACCCAAAGTAGGTCTGCCCAAGGCGGCAGCCCTACCAACTGTATAGGAAACTTCACCCGTGGCGCGAATCCGACAGGAGATTGAGCCAACCAGGCGTCGGCATGACCGTTTGATTAGAGTCATCAGTTTCCGGTTGGTTGTGGGTTGTCGACGTTCACACATCTTGGACGGTCGTCCACAAATTATGTGTGGGTCAAACACGAGCAGTCTTCTTTCCCGTTTCTCGTGCGGGACTCTTGGAAGTTTACCACGAACCCATGGAAGTGTTCAGTGTTCTATTGGCTCTGTTCACCCCCAGTTAGGAGTTCTGCTATTCTTTCAGTGAACAATACATACTAGTGTGTAGAGAAATCGGGCTTAGATCGATTAAAGTAATGCACAACGTCTATAACATCAAACTTTGTGCAAAAAAATCAATTGAAGTTATGTTCCACCCTTAAATAAGCAAAATGCACAGAATGGATACCTTGCTTGAATGACAATATACAATATTATCACAATTTAGACATACGGAACGGCTAGCCACGGAGACAGAATGTGACCACTCCTATCGAATAATAATTAACTTTGCATTGGGTTCGGTATCCTCGCCTTGGCGTCGCATATCGCCAACCGGAAATGTCATGACAGGGCCTCACGTGGTCACGTCTCCCCAGCCGACGTCCACTCGATGTCCCACCTGCCCCCATTACGTCTCGATAGCCGGCTGGCCGCCTCGATAACGGCGGGTCAATCGCGGGGCCGTCGCACAATCTGTGTCCTATCGATTCCGGGGTGTGTACAGCTGCAATTGGCGACACTGACCACTCGTTATCAGATTAGGCAGTACACGCGGAGGGAGCGACTTGCCGAGACCCGCACTCGACACATGGCTGTGTCAACACTGTTCGACTGTTTCAACATGGGTTCCCAACATGGGGCATTCCCAACCAGGGGGAATAAGAGGATTGTTAGGGGAAAATGACTGGCTTCTTATATTCAGCTTTGAAGACTGATAACAATGTGTGAAAATGTAATTAAATTGTTTATCTATTAAGGTATAAGTATATACTTTTTCAGAAACATATTTTGAAACGTTATATACCCATTGACAAATTTCTCGTGAAATCATGGAGGAGGTTCTGTTTTCCAAACAAGGCCGCACATAGGACAGCATGTGAAGAAGGTACACTACTTCACATCACTTCCCAAAATAATAAAACTAGAATCTGGAGCCGCTTCTACTGAACGAATTTGGTGCGACGATGCAAAAATGGGACAACCTTAACCTTTCCATAATATCGGTGCTGCCTTTGTAAACCAAATCACCCCCTTGGTATATGCCAATGTTGCATGCAAAACAAACAGAAAACTGCATGAATATTCCGGCTCCCATTTTCTGCGCCTGAACGCACTTTTGCAAGCAATTTGTGCTGTCCAACCATTCGTGGCTTATAATGTTTTAAGAAATGTATTTTGGTGGATTTTGGTTGTAACGTAAATATCAAATAAATCGCGCGCCACACACACACACAAGTTCTTACCTGTTACAATTCCACTTGTCTTAAGTTTTGACACAAGACCTCTCCGTCACATCATCCAAAAAATCAAAAAATTCCTAAACGCTCAGGCAAACTGTTTGGTAGTGGCAAGTAACCCCCGGAGAAATGGGTTAGGGTGATGCCAAAATAAAACATGGTGTTTTTCTGTGTGCGGGGGTAAAAGGCGTCAGGTTATGATAAGTGGGGATTCGAACAAAAAAAAATGTGAACCACTGTGTTACAGTGAAGCTAACGGAATTGGGAAGTGGATTTGTGTCCCGCCGCGAAAGAAGTGTTAAAGACACGCCAATGAACACATTCAGTCAGACCCCTCCCCCCCCCCCCCCTTCCCCTCGGCACAAGTCGCTTGCCTTCTGCTTCTCACGCTCTACATATCTGTTTCCAGGCCCGAAACGCGATCCGGGAGACGTGGGGATCGCCAGAGTCCCTGCCTGCCGACGTCCGGCTGCATTTTCTGGTGGGCAAAACCGCCAACGGCTCGCTCTCGGACAACCTGACCGCCGAGAACGAGGTGCACGGAGACATTGTCCAGCAGGACTTCGTCGACGTCTACAGCAACCTCACCGTCAAGAGCGTCATGATGCTCAAGTGGGCTACCGGAAGCTGCAATCCGAGCTTCGTACTCAAAGTTGACGAAGACATGTTCATCAATGTGCCGAATTTGGTGTCGTACCTCCGCGAGGACAAGCACGCTTCACCAGACCTGATTCTGGGCTGTGTCATTTGTAACGCCCTGCCTGTGTACGATAAGTATTCCAAGTATTATTCTCCACGGTATATGTTTGCGCGGCAGCGGTTCCCCATGTACGTGTCCGGTACGGCGTACGTGCTGGGCTCGCGCATAGCGGAGCGCTTGTACCAGCAGGTACTGGTCACACCGCTCTACCATCTAGAGGATGTGTTCTTGACGGGTATGGTCGCCAGCCGCCTCGGTGTGCGGCCCACAGACCACGTCGGCTTCAGCTACATCCAACGCAAGCTGGACCCGTGCGAGTTTATGCGCGTGGTGTCGGCGCACAAGGTTTCGCCGGAGGATCTTCGGGATGTGTGGCGTCAGATGTGGCTCCCAGCGGTTCGGGAGCGCTGTCAGGCCAAGCCTACGCCCAAGCCACGCTCACAGAACAAGTGCAAGCACTGATGTACCTGTCGCCGGTTGGAAGCTCGGGAGGAGCTGCCTGTTGGCCTTTTCAGACCAGCTGTGATACGCGGCGACGCTTTCGTCGATGCGGGCGGGACTGAGCGGATAGATAGGACATTAACGAAGTGCACAGTGTCGGTATACTCCACTTACACGCCAATTTTGTGGAACATGAGAAACTTGTTTTATATTTTATTTAGGCTTCTGAGATCCTACCAAGAATTTTCACACACACTTTCTTGTGTCAAAAAACAACATAAACGCTTTGTGCCATCGATGTGGTATTATTGTAATGATGGCCCAGAGGATCAAGGCGATGTCACGTCATGTGGTCGATTGTTGACGATTATTTGATCCCATTATTGAGTATTGCCCAATTCTTCTTTATACTTCTGCTCAGTCTTACCACTAAGCGTTGACAGATACAAGTTATCCTCTCTTCAATCGACGCCTATGATCTTGTGTTCTGCCGTTTTAGTGTCACTACCTGCTTACAGTAGATTACCAAGAAGGCAATGTTTTGTTGGTAAAGCTTGTGGACATCCTTACAGCTTGCTCAGCGATGTTTGTACTGATACGCAACATGCCTTGAGCGGCCGAAGAAATAGGAAACGTGCTTATTTGTGTATAAGCGTGCAGTGAATCGATATAGCATGATTTGAAGCACTTGGCTAATCTGTGGTACACCGTGCAAGCGTGGTGCGTCCTGGACGCATCCCTTACTGTCATTGTAGGTATTGCGCTAGCCAATCCTCCCTGGTCATGACGCTGGGGTGGTTCTCCAGTTTTAAGATGAGATTGAAAGCATGCACCTGTTTGCTAGTATTTTACGCATTCCAGACTGTAAGTGTGTGAGATTTGAACGTGCGGGCGCGACACTGCCTTTTTTGCCTGCGGCTGGTGTTCTGTCGCTGAACTACGCTGACAGGAAGTCTGGAGGAAGTCTGACAGGAAGTCTGGAGAAGCGGAGAGAAAGACGACGTGACGACGACTTGCCGGTCTGTATTTTTCGGTGCTGGCTACTGGCTTGATATTGCCGTTGCAGTGTCGTGTTCCTGCAGATATTGGGCTGGCAGTTCTTAAGTGCAGTTGATGACGTGTTTCTGAGAATGCTAAGTTCCAAGTCCCGGCTCTTGATATTGAGTGATACTGTGCGTCTTAGGATTGCTTTGTGTGGTGTTGGTAGTATCTAGGCTTGACGGCATCAGGCATGTTTGCATCAATGATAGTATTTAGTTGTATTTCATGATAGTATTTAGTTGTATTTCGTGATCAGCGTTTCAACGATAATGACACATAGTAAAAAAAAATCGTTAAAAATGTATACACGATTCCGAATAAGTCTATTCATTATTCATTCAGTCATTCAGTCTAAGAAGAGCTTATATTAAATATCCTAATCGATAATTACTGGTGTGTGTTAACGTGATTCTTCAAAATATTATAAATGTTATTACCATCTATACGCCTTCTAATTGAACTCGTTAAGTATTTTGTCACTGAGGTATTTAATGACTCCTGTCATGTAGCAAGTTTTTTGTTCTTTTTCAATGGCACGCGTGCCCATGTGATTCCTCCCTGTTTTTGTTTTCGCCGCTTATCTGTGCGATTTTGCGCTGCGTGTTGTCCAGTGTCTATGACACCTGTCCTAACGGACCACTGTAGTTTGTCCGGCGGCATGGCGCCACAATGGAGCGAATCGCCCATTCGAGGTTGACGATATATCAATACGATTTTCCAATTATAATTGTCGGTATTAATGACCATATTTATACGATTTTTGAAGTGTAATTGTCTATTCATGACCAGCTTTGTTGCCAAAGGCTTTTGTTATATGCTGATAGCGACTAAATGTGAGCCGCCTAGTCAAAGCCGCAGCGATCCTGCCATGTGCGCACAGAGTTTGGTATGATACGAAATGGGCAACCCGAGTGCTTCGTATGTATCTTTCACTGGCCTCTGTGCTCAGGATCCACATGAAACCCAAGTGCTTGCACGCTATGGTGCGAAGGACGGTTTGGAGTAAGGCGAAAATATACCTAATTAGTGATTTTTGAAAAATGAGGTTTTGTTTCACCATGGTGTGCCGATATACGAAATCGGTGAGCAACGCGGAGAGCCAGTCTTGTGCTTGACTCGGTTTTCCGACCGACTCGATTCTGCCTTATTTACGAAGGACTCTGACTCAACTATTACGCAAGTGGTTGAGCAAAGGCTTAGACTCAACTCGACCTGATTCATTGATTTAGCCCGACTCAACTCTGGTTGAATGTGGTGAAAGTTTCTTGGCTCGACTCATTTTTCACTCAACAACACCAAAAATATTGGCCAGGTGCGGTCACGTTTATTCGGAAGTCGATTATTTCCATACGTCTTAGATGCAATATTTAATTGCCAACTCTCGGTAACTGCGCTTTCAGGTAACTGCAGTATGTCATTTGACTCAACAAATTAGTCGACTTAACTTTGACTCAAGCAGCGTCCAGCACATAGGCGTAGGAGCCGGGGGGGGGGGCCACTGCCCCCCCCCCCCCCCCATGT
>JARFNZ010145759.1:0-10194 GCA_031763405.1 Balanus nubilus
GAGAGAGAGAGAGAGAGAGAGAGAGAGAGAGAGAGAGAGAGAGAGAGAGAGAGAGGACGGGAGGTAGAGTCGCTCTGTCCTTCGCCCGGCTGACCATGCTGTGTAGAAACCTGAAGTGACTTTACCACACCCCACCCTGTTTTACTGGCAGGACCGGCGCCCTGTTATGCGGAGTTTACACTGAAAGTGACGGACTCCAAAACGCACCTGCCATTGTCACTTTCCCATACGCCAGCCTGACGAAGCGAAGTTGAGTTTGGTAAGTCAGAATTGTAACGCAAATAAATATTTGGCAAACCAAACTAAAATTAGAGCCGTGGTGATGGAGCTCGGTAAAATGACGGGTGGCATATTGCGGTGATATACGGTCAGATACGGGCATATACGGGTGGCATTATTTGCATTGTCCTTTTGGCGTCCGTCACTCCGGTGTGAACTCGGCATTACTTTGTAGCCCCGCCGCTGCAGCCCCGCCTGTAGCTCCGCCGCCTGTAGCCCCGCGGCCTGTAGCCCCGCCTGTAGCCCGCCGCCTGTAGCCCTGCCTGTAGCCCTGCCTGTAGCCCGCCGCCTGTAGCCCCGCCGTCTGTAGCCCCGCCGCTGCTGACCACGTGATCCGATCTGTCTGAGATGGTACGGTCGACACACGCCGCTACACGTGTCACCGATCGTACGGCTGCCGACACACCATTTGTCCGTGTCCAGCGCCGGTAATTAATGCTACGGCACTGCGGTCGGCAGCCGGTAGTGCCAGCGATTCACGCCAGGCCCGCAGACCTGACCTCAGTGGAACAGTTGTAGCACTTGCAGGCGGTAATTAGGTGCGCGTGCACCGCTGCACGGTCTGTAATTAGCAGCGCGTGTGAGCCACTGCACGAGGCGATCGCAATCATGAGAGTTGGGCGAGGCTGTGAGAGGAGAAGGTGGTGTTCTTGCTGGCTGGTCGGTGATCAAGAGGTTTACCGATCGAATGCGATTTGGGCTGGACAGCGGTCTTTCAATATTGCCGATCTGATATCGTGCATTGCCGCGCTGTAATTTGCACGGATATATTACAGGTTAGCTTTAGCCGACCGGAAAATGTTGTGTAACTTACTTTACCTGTTAATGTATTGCAATTTACTCAAACGGAAACAATTTCCTTTAGCGTAGTGGTAATAAGCACAGGCGTGGCTGCACACTGTAATTTAACATTCCGTGACTCCGTCTGTCATTTGCATACGATATATGGGAACGTATGGCGTGCTCTTTTAATTTGTAACACGCCAGGTCCAATTACTGATACCGAACCCTGACGGAAGAGGCCAGCCGTGCAAAGGAGCACGGAGCCTGGACTAACATTTACATTAGCCGACCCGCGTGGCTCTCAGCTAGCGCAAATCGAATTCACCTCATGAACAGTCATTACCATGACAACCAAGCTTTCGGCGGCGGCGTGTTTTTTCTTCGCCAAACGAAAGCAAACAGGGCGGCGGGCGCGATGCTGGCTCACGTTCGCAGTACAGCCTCCCGTCGGTGGGTACAATCCCCGAGTCAACAGATCTCGGCTGGACGGTGTTTGACCTGCGTTTCCTTGCGTCTGGCGTTCGCCTCACGTGCGTCTCTTGCGTCTCCGTGCGTGTCTCCGCGTCTTTGCATGACTCCGTCAGAAGAAGGGGAAATGCACGGGTATTATGGGCCGGGAGCAGAAACTGACCCTTCAGTGACACCGGGGCGGGAGTCGGATCACCTGCCTGCCTGCTCAAACATCGCCTCGGATACGTGTCTGACCCTGCGTGACAGACGGGGGGGGGGAGTTTCTGTTTGTGGGGGTTTAAACTCAGCTGACACTGGCTCAATTTACGGAAGTAGTATGACCCAACTGGGTAAATGCCTGGAATGCGTGGTGTCATTTTCGTATTTAAACGTCTGAAACGTATGGTATTTAAACGACCACTCCGACTGTTCCGGGGATGGCTTCGTGTAACGGAGCGAGGGAAATTAGTTAATTACGTCTAATCGTTGCAATTGCAATTAATGGGTCATGTTGCAATTAAACAAAAAAAAAGCTCTGGACCAGCCGTTATCCTGGCAATGCCAGTATACAGCCCCCGCTTCGGATGATGGAAAACAGATCGAACCCTATCACAAAGAAGTCAAACGTGAACGATGTTTTAATGTGTTCGATATGCACCCTCACATAAAGGTGCATGTTACGAGTTCTATTACGAGTGCATGCTTTTGGCGATTCCTTATGCGTTGTTTCAGCCATGCCCCCCCCCCCCTGAACGAAGTTCAAATTCATCACAGATGCTTAAGTAAACAAGTTGCTTCACAGTTTGTGGTACTCCGAGAACACCTGTGTCAACAATGCGTGCTCTGCATTAATGTGACGCTCCGTAATTTCGTCGCGCTTTCGTAAGACCTGCGACAATGGGAGAACGCGACGAGAGTCCCACAATGGGAGAGGTAGAACGTAGCGGGCATTTACTTTTAGTCGTCGTCGCTACCATTGTTTGTCGTGTTATGTCGTAACACACACAGTCCAAGTTTCTGGTCAGACACGAAAAACTTCCAATGGTACTGAATGCCATGCGCAAGTTACGCATCTGCATATACCTGCCCTGAGCTGCCATGTCCGGTTAGATCAAAATATAAATTTCCCACAAAATTATGCGCATCGTGTTGCAAAATAACTAGAAAGTGTATTCTGCCACCGTTGCTGCCATGTTACGACCCTTAATTAGACGTCATGAACTACTTTCCCTCCCTCCATTCCATGGAGCCGTTCCCGGGCCAGACCCGCGATGTCACCATGTCACCTCCCTCTCACTGCAAATCGTGACGGGACGCGTCTGTCGCTTCTGCCGCGTCACGTCCGTAACGTCCCGTCACGTCCCTCCCCGTCCCGCCTCGTCCCGTCCCGCCCCGGCCCGGCCCGTCCCGTCACGTCCCGTCACGGCTGCCTCAGAGGCCAGCTGCCGTCGGCGGATGGTCACGCGGCAGCTGACTTCGGCGGATCTTAGTCACGACTGGTGCATGTCGTCCGCCGTGCGGGTCACGACCCCCTGATCTGTGCCGGTCGCCGCGGACTGGGTGGGCAGGAGATCCTCTGATCTCTGGGTCGCTCGCTCTGCGGCTGCGGCCGACTGGGCGGACGGGAGGGTTCTTTTTAGTTCTCTATTCAGCATTGGAGACTGGATGGGCAGGTGTTTTGTGTGTGTTTTGTGTTAAAGAACGTTTACCTGTTACTTAACCCGCGCCACGCTGGGGAGAAATTTTACCCCCCCCCCCCCTTTCCCGGATTTTCGAAATACCTTCAAAAGATGATGGATATCAACGTGAAACTTACGCTACCTTATCGGGCATCAATTTGACGTCTTCCTAGAAAGTTCCGAAAAAATCGACCGAAAACCTTTTGAGAAAATGACGTTTGAGTAACGTCATGTCAGGACATTTTCGGTCCAAAATCGACAAATGTTCGATCGCTCATAAAACATCGAATTTTGAAGCAAAATGCAAAACATAGCCGTCAAATAAAGTACATCGCATTCACGTCAAAATGGCTGTCTCGGATTTTTAAATATTTTGCTTTTTGATCCCTAAAATTAAATAAAAATATTTGATTGGGAAAATAGACACAAAATCCAAAATTTTTAATTTATTTAAAAAAAAATGCCAAATGTTCAATAGACCGACCTCTGAGAAATAGCTATACCAAATTTCGAATCAATATCTTGATTTTTGACCCCCCAAATGGCTCTAATATGTGTACAATCTGATGACGTCATTTTTTCAACTGTCTTTTCTAGATCACTTACGTAAAACCAAATGACACCATTGGATTCCTTGGTCAAAACTGGTTTAAAATCATGTGTTTTTATTATAAATTTCGAATTTCAAAGTTTGACCTTTTTCGATCTGACCTTGACCTGGCCCTCACTTAAAATGGGGTAAAATGGTAAAATGACCATCGATCACCATCGATTTCTACGTCTGAAACAACCCATAAAACATGTATCATACGGCTTTTATGTAACTTTTGGTCATAGTGACCTTTTGTGACCTGACTTTGACCTGTACTTAGTATGCGGCTCATACTCTAGCAGTATCTTCCTGTAATACTTGGAAGCATTTTGGCCGAGTTTGGCCTCGCTGCTGTTGATAGTCTGGTCTCTGCAGCCATTAATCGAAAAAAAACGATTTTGACCTTTGACCTAACCTTAACCTGACCTTTGACCTTGTTAAGAAACTTTTAAGTATTAATGAGGGTTTTTTTGTCGAGAGCTTTCGTTTGCCGCCTCGCGCGTCCCGGTGCAATGCTTGGTTCGGGAGATACGAAGGGGGAAATTTACCCCCAGCGGGGCGCGTTCGGCTGGAGACCCCAGCGGAGCGCGGGTTAAATTATCCTAAAAGGCCGACAAGTATGTGCAGGCTCTTTATCCTCTTGATGATGTAAATCGACAAATCGAAATCGAAACGGCGACGATGATGTCTGCACTTTGAAACGGTAGCGAGACAATCATTTGATATTACGATTCAGCCCACAACCTAACTAGTGCATAGGTATTATTAAGAGTATTGACCAACTATTACCATGGCAAATGTTTAAGCACAGCCTTCAAAGTGAAAGTTAAATGACGAAAGACAAGTTATATCGGATTGTCAACAAATGATGCTATCGGGGCGACAGAAGTTGAGCTTCTCAGTTTTCATTCAATCGAATGCAAAATTTAAATCAGCTGACTTAACACAGTGAACCACAGTCTCAAGCATATGCTTCTTGTTTGCACAACGGTTTGTTAAAGAAAACAAACAATTTAAGAAAATGTTAACATTTTGTTACGCAAATGTACTGCAGGCGTACAGTTACCTGTTTAGTTGAAAAACATGATCTTTTAAGTAAATGGACATGAACAATGCGTCGCGTTATATGACAGCCTGTACTTTGTGAATTTTTAGGGCACTTTGAAGCTTTTTAGCTTATTTAGCCCCTAAAGTTTTTGCGATGGGCATCTCGGTACCGGCTCAAGCGACGGTACGGGCCGACCTTCAATCTGCCACACCGGGCCCTGCCCACTGAGGGAGCATACAAAAGGGGGCGTAACTGAACCGGGGTGGGTTTTTGTGAAATTAATGGGGCTTTTTATGTCCGGCTGTTACCCAAATATGCGCCCACGAGTCTGAGGGAGAGTCCGATGGCCCTGAGTGGATGCGCTTATCGTGCTTTGGTCGGTCAAACGACAGGCGTTCGTCAGGTATGCGCGGAGTCTATAAATAAGATATTGTTACTTGTTGGTGTCCACCCGGATGCGAAGGGACGGATATCGTTTTGTAATTTCAGTCGAATTCCTTTAAAGATTTGAATGCGACTCGTAGGAGTATTACAAGTTGTAATACATGATGTAGGACGATGTTTTTTCATTCGTGATGAGTTGACAGTAAAAACTGTGTGTTCCGAATGTTGAGATAAACCAACGATGGCGCAAATAAATCATAGATGACCGGGAAGAACAATGAGTCACCATTCAACTTAGCAACTTGTTTATCACGGGCTGAACGGCGAGACGGATGGGAATCATTGACGTCAATTGCAGCATCGACAGATCACATGTCTTGTGACATGATAAGCAAACACCTGCACACTTCATTAAACACTAAACCAAACACACAGCAGCATCCAACCGCCGACTCTAACAACAACATATGCTGCAGCTACACAGAACCGTCTCCCAGTTGCTTGGAAAGGGCCGAAGGGAACAATCGTGACATCGTTTATCACGAAGAACGTTGCTAATAGGTTCGTAATAGCTCGTTGCGTCACAGCAGTCCGGCGAGACCAATGGCTGCGATTTAACAACTGCAAAACACGACGGATCCGTATTATGACTATCTTTTCACACGCTATTACTAGCTAAGTCTGACATTACGGCAGAAATGCTGACATCACGTGAAATTATTTCCAGACGACTGTTTACAGGTACTGTGTCTACTGATATTGGCGGTATGGAGTTATGGGCACGGAATTGTAGAGCAGATTTTTCTGAATCAAGTCATACTTGCATTTATCCAGCAAAACTCTAGTTGCTGAGATATTTCGTTTACCCCAGCATAGGTAGTTGGAGCACAAAAGTTAGCGGTTTTACCCCAGCCTGCTTTCACCACTAGACTTCGATGCAAACTTGCTAACGTACCGATAGCTTAAACCAGTCACATTTCGATAAAACTGCTCGTGAGCGCTGCTAGCAGCATTCAAACAGGACATCGATTCTGCTTATACTATTTGTTTACAATTTACATTCGTCATCACAATAATAAGATGTCTTACGTGCACCATATTACATTACTTCTTCTTTCGTATACTTCACGTTAGTAGAAACCGCTCCTACACCGAAATAAGCCGAAACTATTCACGCGAAAATTTAATTATTTTAGGCTTACCTATCTATGATTTTTTTCATTCAAACGTGAAACCAATAGCTACTTATTGTAGGAAAAATGCTTAGGGCGATAAAAAAAAACAGTAGACACACTCCCTTTAAATAGAAACTATGACGTTGTTTCCATGGACAAGCGGCTTGGCTCAAGCTTAACTTAAGCTCAGCGTTTGATTCGTAAGTACCAGGAAAATGGGTATTTCGATATTTCGATAGGCCAATCTTTTGCTGGTACCTGCCCACCTACCTGGCGCTCAGACGTTAGGAGCCGCCAAGCCGCTTCGCCGTCTTCACCGTCACAACGGTTTGCGTAGATTATTTGAGAAGTAGTGCGCACTGCACAATATTGTTTGCATTGTTCATATGCGATGTATACTCTATGTTTATAAGTAATTTGAAGTCAATTAAATATTTTATAACTAAACAGACACAAATTGTGCTTACAACAGCCAAGGCCTTATATAGAAGGTAGCGACAGCTTTTGTTAAGGATTCTCCGCTGGCCACTGTGTGACGTCACTGAAACGTCGCTTTCGTTTGGAGTCCCGCTCACACTCATTCCCGTGAGGTCATTCAAGCGTCAATGCTAACACGAATGATTGTCAAGACGGATTGGCAACTCCGTGGCGGCGCTTTGAATGTTCGTGAATGTCTGTCCCTCTAGTGGACTATCAGGTGAACTGATCTTTAGAAGTTAACCATGTTCGGTGCGTCCGTTTACGGAAGCTTAGCAGGGTGTGGAAAAGGACGTTCCGGTCAACTTTACCTTGCTTTGCGGGAAAAACGCCATGAGAGCCGCACCACATCGGTTAGGAGAATGTTTTCTAGTCTCTGCCGCCTGTCGCAACCCTAATTAACCAGTTGGGTTATTTCTGATCCATGTCCGCCGTCGGGGAGGCTGTTTCGGCCTAGGATCTCCGAAACAACGGTACCGATTCAAAAAATAGAACGACATTCGATAGCCCTTTGCACAATCTTTCAGAATAAAATGTGAAATTCGACCTCAAGGTTACTATAGGACGTCACAGGTCAGATCGAAGGCCTAATTGTTGACAACTATCGTTGGGTGGGATGAACTGACGAAAAAACTATCTTCAACGCATAAGCAGACCATAAATCAGTATAAATCATGTCCCAAAGACTTCCCATAGTCCCTCCCTTCCCTCCAAATTTTGCTTATGTACATCTAATGGGTACATTAGAGGCATCTTAGGGGTACATTGAAGGTACATTAGAGATCTTAGTGGAGGGGGGTAAATCGGTCCCCCGACAAATCCTTGCTCTAATCCATTGTTATCCTTGCTTACGAAATGTAAGCAAGGATAACAATGGAATTCACGTAATTGATGTCGGGTTTAGGTCCTAACTTGGGACATCCTCTAAAATGGGGGCTTAACATGCTGTTCGCAGAACGAGCTAAGAGCATGTCCGAAGTAAGGACTATAGATTATGAACTATGGGTCATATAGGTATTTCACAAAAAACGAATATTTTGAGACATGTTTTTTTAGATATCCATGGTTAGATACTTTGTACCTTCATTGGACTGAATCTGTGGACAATCCCAAGGACCCAAGGAAATGCTTCTGTTGTGTGGACTATGATCAATGATCTACAGAGAGAGGGCTTTCCGTTGTCCAAGCGAATCATTGGTAACTTGACCAGCAATGTTACAGGTCATAATTAGTGTGTTTAGGAAGGAAAATAAGCTCACCTGTTGCTTAGCCACCAGACGTTGGTAATACATGCAGTTAAACACACTGCACCATGCTTGGTAAGGCGCATTATTCATTTTGCAATTAAAAAATAGCACTTACAATAAGCAGGGGCGACACCACTGTTGGGGACGCGTCACCCCAGTATTTCCGTAGTTTATCATCACGTCTCTGGGCGTTTCATAGACAGATAGAATGCCTCCGTCCACCACATTTTATGATGGTGACGCTCTTCCGGCAAAGCAAATATCCCAGCGTCGAAACGACAATAGAAGGCGACTCTGCCACCGATATTTAGCTAAGCGCACCATATTTGTCATATGCTTGGCGAACATGACCCTCATTACGCTATATACCACGTAGGCTGAAAGTCAGCTCACTACTTACGGTGGAACCGCTCACACAGTCTTATGAAACTGATCCCAGCGGTAATCGCCTTGCCACTAAGACTGCTGAATTCGAAGTGCTGACATGACCACCTTGCCACCTTGTGTCCATTTGTATATTCACTATTGATTGGGAAGTGTAGTTCATTTCCTTGATTTGGTTACCTATCACTCAATATTGATTTGGGACTCAAATTTTGGACCTACCTTTGCTTCCCTTTCTCCATCGGTCAGAGCATGCTTTTTTAAATTGCTTGCTTTTAAGATGCTTTACAATTAACTTTATAAACCGTGAAAATCAATTTGCTGTATGAAAGCGTGCATGATATATACAATTAATAACAAAAATAGAGACAAAATCTGCGAAAGACACAAATTCTTGGCAAAATCAGAGACGTCATGTCGGGGGGGGGGGAATACTTGTTTCCACTCTAAAACATTGAAGATTTCTTCTTAAATCTATTAATGAATTATTCCAAAGCCTTTGTTTTACTGAGAAAAAATATTAATAGTAGCGTATTTATAATATAATGGGGAACACCAATAAGGAACAACAAAATCTTTTCGACGTCTATTTTCAGCAGCTCGTTGCCAATGCAACCAACACCAATGGTCTTTTCTACGCCAACAAATTTGGCTGTTGCTAGCCGAACTCCCACAATTTGATTGGTTCTGCGCCCTGCCTCCAGCAGCAGGGTTCCTGGATTTTACCAAATCCATTAACAGAAGTGTTTTGGATGTTGCTGAGTGCTTGTTTTTACAAAGGACATTGATGAAAATTATAAATGGTTTATGACCTCTTCCCCGAATGGAAAATAAACAGTTCCAAAAAAGTTATATTGATATTTCGATTACAGATCTACATCAGAAAAAGCAAAACACCAAAACGACAGAATAAGCTACAAGCTATCGACTTGTATTCTTAATCTTATCGTATTCTAGTTGATAACTTGTACTCTTATTCTTGACGTTTTGGTGTTTTGCTTTTTCTGATGATGATCTGTGATCGAAATATTTATATAACTTTTTGGAACTATTTCTTTTAAATTCGAGGAAGAGGCCATACAGCCATTTATAGTTCGCAAAAGTGTTGTCGGATCGTAGCCTATACCTACAGGTCAATGATCTTATCGTGATGAAAGAGGTTGAACAATACAAGATTTAATTGACTCACGCCTGAACAAATTTCGTTGAACGCGCCTTCGGCTCGTCCAATGGAAGTCCTTTTCAGGCGCTTGTCCATAAAATTATAGTATCTGTTGATCCAGATGAGCCATCACTGGAAGTGCTCGGATGGCCGGCATTGCTTGTCATCTGCGGATGATGTTTGGTTATCCGAAAGATGCAAATAGATGACATAAACTATATGGTTATTATTCCCATGAATATTTACATTTCAACAATATAAGTATATTTCCATAAAGAGGCAAGATGTTTTCTCATTTATCATGGTGTTCAATCAGTGTGCCGTATTATATTTAGGAGCATGTTAAAGGGACATTCTCACCTTTGGCGGTTATGTAAAAAATGGTCGAAGTCAGCGTAACGAAGTCAACCTAAGGTCACCTAAGGTCAACATCGGAAGCGAGGGAGGGGAGGAAAGTTCTTGGAGATGCACTTGTGGCGGCTTGCAGTGAAGCATTGGTTGATTCCATTTCCTTCCTGTGCCTTCTGCTTACAA
>JARFNZ010145770.1:0-10193 GCA_031763405.1 Balanus nubilus
TTTAGTTCCCGAGATAATCGAGGATTTCCGAAGCGATGTCCGAACTTCTCGTAATATGACCTTCGGTGACCTCTGGTGACCTCAATATTGACCTGATCTGAACATGACCTTGTAATGTCTATGGTCCTTGTCACGATCTCTCTAATGCCGTTTGCTGCTTGTCGATTCGTTGCGTGGTTTTCCAGATTTTAGGGGGGGGGGCGTAAATCTACCCCCCAGCATTGCGAGGGTTCATTAAAGTATAAGAATTAATAACAAAAAAAGGAGACATTATGTTGCTCGTCACTCCGATAAACTGTATAACAAAAATCAGGCTAATGGCCGCAATGGCAGCTGAGATATCCGCCCGTTACCCCTCTCCATTGGGAGTAAATCGAAAACATGCAGGCGGAACGACGCCGATTACGAAAATTAGAGGATAAACGCACCTTGTTTATTTTTTGTGTTGTTGGGCAATACATAGGGAAGTATTTTGGGAGATAAAAAAATTGAATTAGAGGTGTACCCGGGGTCACACAAGGTCAACGAAAAAGGTCATGCGGTCACGGGGTCATTCAAGGTCACGCAACAAGACCTAGAATTAGAATCTCCATTTCATTGCAACTTCAGTCATATAAGTATGTTTGACATTTTCGTTAATTAATTACCCCATTTTTGCCTTAAAAGTAGTTCTGCAGGATGACCTCTCAAAAATGCCCGAGGCTATAACTCGAAAACCTGAGGTCAGATAGAGCTTATATTGTTACAGATGAATTCAGGACCCAATACAACCATGTAGACTAATTTTGAAGAAAAGGTGACGGCGTAATTTTGGAATACAAATTGTCGAAATGTCGTGGAATGCCCCAGTTGAAGTCGCTCTGCCTGTAGAGTCCATTTGACCAGCAGCTCTGTCTTTCAGTTACGGTCAGATGCTGTTCGTGCCGTACGGGTTCGGTCTGCACCGACCTGCCGATTACGATGAACTGCTACGGGTGGCCAAACTGGGCGCCGATGCGGTGAAAGAGGCCGGTGGACCCAGCTACCAGATCGGCCAGCCATCCAGGATCCTTTACTCCGTCTCCGGCGGCTCCCAGGACTGGGCCAAGGCAGTCGCCGGCGTCAAGTACTCGTACACGTTTGAGCTGCGCGACACAGGCTACCACGGGTTCCTGCTGCCGGCGAGACTGATAGAGCAGAGCGGCGCAGAGATACTCAGAGGAGTGCGGGCCATGATCCGAGCCATCTCCTGAGCACGCAAACGGGACAGGTCCAGGCCCTAGTGTACCGACGGTCCGGGCCCTGGTGAACGGACGGGCCCCGGCCCTGGTGCTGTTGGGTTCCTCATGTAGGTGCAGGGACGGAACGTTGCTACTGGTTTAGACTGGGCGATACTCTCAGCACAGATCATAGTGTACATACGAGTAGTGTGCATGGATCTTAGTCTGGATTGGATCTTCGTCTAGTTGCATGAGGCTGTGGCTGCCTTTAGCCGGTCGGAAACTCCACCTCATATAGATTAGCTTAAGTATTTTAGATCTCAGAGTTGGGCAAGTCAGACGGAAGACCTTGAGACATGATAAAGAGACTAGGACTTGCGCCAGGCGCTTGACCTCGAGGGCCAGCAGTGGAGTATGAATTACGTATGTTGGACGAATGCCACAATAGTGTATCATATTTCGTTAATAGTTTATTGAAATAAAGCTTGTGACATATGTGTTAGGCCTAAGATAGATGATTATGTATACCGCAAGACACAGCAATAGCTTGGTACCATTAAATGTCAGGCCTACAAAGGCAGATGTGCGATACAATACAGACGTATATTCCTCTAGGTACTGGAGTACACTTAAAATTGAAGCCAGCCTGACTTTGCCTGGACCAAATGCCACATCCAACATTCGGAACATATAAATTATCCTTTCTGTTACAACAGTTACAGCCACTAACTACTATAACGCGATAAAGCGCACTAACATCACAGGCTCGATACATGTTTTGCCCAGCAGCACCTGACTTGAACATTCATAAAGCTGCGCCGTGCCAGGGTAATGATTAGACGCTGCTCGTACGCCGCCGTATTTGGCACACGTGTCTGTACATCCATTACGCACATTGTGTACAATTGTTGACCCAATGTGATCTAAAGTCAGGTCACCAGGCTAGTCACGTGCCCTAACTTCAGAAAATGTTTGCTGTTGTGCCACATCCATAGTTTCCGGCTAATGGGTTTTAAACATGCCGTACTTAATAGGCGTATTACAAATTAATATTGCTATCGCTCAGGTTTCTTAAATCGTTAACCTGAGGTCAGGTCAATTTCGTAACTTATGTAACCTATTGATCCGGCCACATTTCCGAGGACACCTTGACGAAAGATGGTTTGAAGAGTTTCTGATTTTGTTTTTAACTAGGTAGCATACCTAGTTCCCAAGATGGAGGATTCCGGAGAAATTTACTTTTTGAGGAAAATTTGACCTTCGATGACTCTAGTGACCTCATCATTGAGCTGAGCGAAAAAAATGGCCGAAATAGTTAAGAAATGATTTTTGGAGGGCTTCCGATTTTTTTTAATATTTCCTCTACGTTTCCTAGGAAGCCAAGTTGGAAGAGGCGTCAACCCCCCCCCCCCCTCCCGTACGACTAAGGTGGCGCTAGGTTTCGGCACGACGCGGACCAAGTAGTGGCACTTATTCTAGTGTCGGCATATCCACAGGAACAAAGAAGATGACGGGCGTCGACAGCCGCTGCCCCTGCTGACTTTTGCCCCCCGTACCCCTGCCCTGCTGAGGATGACCTTTGTTCTCCGACCCCCTCCGCAGGTTGGTTGCCGTCACTGGCTCCAGCTGACACTGGGCCACCTCCTCCAAACTCCTCTGATACTGGGCCACCTCCTCCGAACTCCTCTGACACTGGGCCACCTCCTCCGAACTCCTCTGACACTGGGCCACCTCCTCCAAACTCCTCTGATACTGGGCCACTTCCTCCAAACTCCTCTGGCACTGGGCCACCTCCTCCGAACTCCTCTGACACTGGGCCACCTCCTCCAAACCCATCTGATCCCGGGCCACTGTTCCCGACTCATGCTGGCGGTGTCTTGCCGCTTCTGCCTGGATCGGATCGACCGCACACGATCTCCCGCAAATAGCTGTTTTGTACGCAAGACGCATTTTGGCGTTGAGGAGACCGTACGCCCAGCCCTCGAAGATCAAACCAATGATACGTATCATGCTCAGCAAGTTGTTCAGGATGAGAAGTGAGTGTCAGAGGGCAATACCACGCATCCCCTTAGAGGCGAAATCCAAGACCAGGGTCAGTGAGAGCACAGCGCAGATGCTCTTGAAGGCCTTGAAGTTCTCGAAGAACCTCTGATGCCGAATGGAGCCCGTCGCCCCCCGCTGCTGCATCCGTCCCATCAGCCGTGCCTTGTATCTGTAGCCAACCACGCCCGTATATACGAAGAGAGAAGCGGTGGCCAGGGAGCTGATCATGGCTTCCACCTCGATCGAGAGCACCGAGACTGTGGTGATGCCAGTCTCGTAGCGGCACCCTGGGAACACCACACTGGCGTTATTGCGCCCGGCCAAGCTCTCGGCGACCGTCTGGAGGCCGAGCCCGCTGGTAATCAGCCCGAAGCCGGTATGGAGGACCCAGACGACAACAGTGGCGAACAGGAACCAGGGAAGCGCCTGCTCCATCACCTGGTAGTGCCGCAGCGGCTGCGTCACGGCCACGAACTGGTCCATCGCCATGCCGACGTGGGCCAGCTTCGAGGTGACGGCGACGCCGAAGCCGATGTTCTGCAGCAGACTGCAAAGCCAGTAGGACTGCAGCTGCGCCAGGTCGTAAGCACCGAACGCTGCCACGATTAGTCCGAAGATGATGCCGTTGAGGGAGAGGTTGGCAGCCAGTACGGCCATCGGCTCGTCATGCAGGTGCCGGTTACTCACCACAGTGTAGAGGGGCATCGAGAAATTCACCGCCAGGAGAACACCCACCAAGGTCTTGACCCAGAGGTAGAGCATGATGACGGATGTAAGGCGATAAGGATGGCAGAGGCGATGGAGACAAGTGAGCTCAGAAGAGCACCACTGCAGAGTGGCCAGATAACACAGCTGAAACCGCCAGGTGGCCTCTGCTGTTATGTGATGACAGCCGTTGTCATGACAGCCAACGCAAACAGAAGTCACCGAGGAAGTAAGCTTCAAGCAGTTTCAAAATTAGACATGCAATTTGCCTTTGCAGAAGATGAGAAACACGATAGGCAGGATGGCGATATTTGCTTTGTCTTTGGTGTGCGGCTTTTTGTGTTCTGGCTAATTGAGGTCTGAATACACTAATAAGCGCTCTGGAGGGGCACCGTGGATTCCAGCAGCTCTGTTAGTCCAAAGAAGTACAAGTGGTTCATGCTGCTTTTCGTAGTCAACAACCACGTCAGCATCCATCTATGAATATCTTTCACTTCATATGTATTTCAATTTCTCTTGCGTAACTGTAAAGGCTATATAAGCTGTTATTGCTGGTCCTCGTTGTTGTGCAAAAACTGACCTTGTTCTTTCCGTAGAGTTAGAACATATAGAAGAATGAATGACTGAACAAGCTTCGCGATGTTTCTTCACCACACATTTAATTATTTATTTGCGGAATCAAATCAGTTGAAGGTTGAAATACTTATCTGTAGGTACCGCATGTTTAGCATAAATTGCGAAGGCATTCTGAAACGCTTAACCTTAGAGGAAACGTCCCACCTTCCAGAAAAAAATGTTATTAAATGTTTGATGGTTCAATCAGGGTAATCATATCAAATCAGTTGAAGGTTGAAACGCTTATCTGTAGGTACCAGGTAACATGTTAAGCATAAATTGCGAAGGCATTCTGAAACGTTTGACCGTGGAGGAAACGTCCCACCTTCCAGGAAAAAAATGTTATTCAATGTTTGATGGTTGAATCGGGGTAATCATATCTGAAAATCAATGAAATGGCGTAAGTTTTCCTAGATTTTGGATTTATTTGCCCCAAAAGTATGTTTTAGGAATTATCAAAATTGATCTACATAGACTCGCCAATCCTACATCTAGAGATTTTTCTTCTGCTGAAAGCGAAAGTGGCGCGGATGGTACAAAATATAAACGCATTCTATGACCCCGTTTCCATGGGCAGGAGGCTTGGCCCAAGCTTAATTTAACCTCAGCGTTTCATTCGTAAGCGCTACAAAAATTGGTGTTTCCATGGGCCAAGCCCGGCTCACCTGGTAGGTACCTTCCTGACGCTCAGACGATAGCAGCCGCCAAACCCCTTCACCGTCACGACGGCAGTTTTGCGTGGGTAATTTGAGCAGTGTTGCACAATGTTGTTTGTATTGTTTAAATGCAATATATGTTCATTGTTCCATATTTAGAGGTAAATTGATGTCGATCAATGATTTAACAACTAGGCACAATATTTGTGCTTACTACAACCAAGGCCCTATATAGAAGGTAGGGATTTCTGTTGTTTGCATTCTCCGCTGACCACTGTGTGACGTCACTGGGAAATCGTTAACATTGGAGTCCCGTTCCCACTCACCCTCAGTGACGTCATAAAAGCGTCATTCTAGCGTCATTGCTAGAAAATCGGCCTTTGATGTCCGATTATATATATATATTTTTTTTAAAGTACGTGCATTTTTAAGAAATGCACGTGCTTCACTGGCGCGGTGAACCTTGCGTTAGCCGGCCCGAGCGTTCTGAGCTTCGTCGTTTTGCGGCATCGAAGCCAGCCCAACGAAATATTTTTGTTTCGGATTTAGGGTGTTTCCATGGGCATAAGAACTGAGCTGAGACCGAGGATCGTGCTGAGCCGTTTTCTCAAGTGCCCAAGTGTGGAAACGGGGTCTATGTGGGGAAACCAACCAAGAATGGTTGGCTTGCTAGAGGGTCACACTACAGCAATACAATATATCATCAGAAAATCTTCATATGAATAATTATCTATAAGACCTTTAAGACCTGTAAGACCTGTAAGACCTGTAAGACCGAGATTCCCGATTTAGAAAATGGACATATTTGCCATAAGAGCGTTTACAACCGTAATGAGGGTATTGAAGTTAGTATTTCGACACGGGCTTTGAAACTGCTATCTCAGTTCAGTTCCCATAATGAAGGTGGGACGTTTCCTTTAAGAACATTTTTTAGTGGAAATGACATTGAAAAATGGCTGTAAGCAAGAGCTCCGCCACGCTCCGAAAGGTGGGAGAAATGATGGCCCCCTGAAGTAAATATTCCCATGTAACGCTCATAGACGCAATGTCAAAAAACCAAAGGTTGGGAGTGCCAACCTCCCCCCCTCCCCCCTCCCATCTCCAACCTGTAGTGGAGCTCAATGTTAATTATGGTTTCTCCTTCCTTTCTGTGTCAGGTGTTAAGATATTTCGTTCCATCAACAACTCGACTAAATATAACTCAACTAACTAACTATACCTACCTACCATGGAAGCAGTGACAAATACCTGACTTGAATAATATAGGTATTAGACATTATTTACAACCACGAGCTGGACGAATGGGGCATCATTCAGGCAAAAACGCCAACGTAGGACAGTAGGTATAATTAACGTATGCGGTGCAAACATATCCTCAAATACTGCTGACAATTACAGCGTTAAAAAATGAAGCGTGTCCTCGTTCAGTCTCTGGGAGAATCGATCAAAGCCGTCAATGTTGGACACAGATTTTCAAGTAGACGAGACAGACGGAGTGAAAGAGGCGAACGCGTCAGTCGGCCTCTCCCGTCCGACGATCGCAGAACGGACGACGCTCCTCCCGCTGGCAGTTGGTATGTCAATCAGCCGCGTCAGCAGTCAGCAGTCAGCAGTCAGCTGTCAGCACGCTTATCAGCTGCCTGGGGGTTCTAGTGGTATCCGTGTCCACCGCCATATCCACCGCCGTGTCCACTGCCGTGTCCACCACCGTGTCCACCGCCGTGTCCACCACCGTGTCCACCGTGTCCTCCGTGGGCGTATCCCGAGTAGGTCACCTGAGCGTTGTAGCCGTCGTATCCGCCAGCGTTGTACTTGACGTGCTGGGTGCGGCCGTCCGGCAGCTTCACGCTGTAGTAGCCCTGTCTGTACTTGCCGTCGCCGTTCTCGCTGTGGGAGAACTTGGGCCCGTAGTGCGGGTCGTTGACGCCGTATGAGAACTTGTACGAAGTCGGGACGCCGTATCCGTGTCCGCCGCCATGTCCACCGTGACCACCGCCGTATCCACCGCCACCACCGCCATGACCACCGTGTCCACCGTGTCCACCACCGTGTCCACCGCCATATCCACCGCCATGTCCACCGTGTCCACCGCCGTAGCTGGTGCTAACGGTGGCGACCAGAAGGGTGACAACAAGCAGAACCTTCATATCGCTGCTGCTGCTGCTGCTGCTGCTGCTGTGATGTGTGTGTTGGTTTATCGCTGGGGCAACTGGTGACAGGTAGGCCCTGTTTCCGCCTTATATACGCCGCTGGGTGTCTCCAGACAGGAGGGGAGTCGGGACAGTCGGCACGGTCGGCGGTGACCTTTCCAGGGCGTGTCCTCACGCCTGCCATTAGTGCGGTCACGCAGTGTCCCCAGTCCCCGCTGTGTGTGCTGGGAAAGTCGTGCCGCCGCGCCGGGCCGCCCCGAGGGCAGACCGGGGTCAGCCGAGGGCGTGACAGGGTCACCTGCCGCACAGTCGGGTAGTGTGTGTGTGTGTGTTAGGGCGGGTGAGCCGTGTTGTTGGTACTGCTGCCTCACATAACAGAGCTCAGTGTAACTTGTGACACTGAACCGCCATCTCGCCCCCACTCCTCCCTGATGACATTTGAGAGCGAAATCGGGCTGGATCATTTCGAGTGTAATCAAAATTTCCCTCTTCCGGTCAGTATAACGCTGCCATCTGTTCAGTGTATATTCTTAGTATGCGTCGTTCGCAAATGTAATTTGAGACATGTGCGAAAACTGGGCTTTGGTCAGGACGTCTCATTATGCATGCTCCTAGGTTCTCTTCAATTGCGAAACATTTTATGACGGTTGGTAACTATGGTAAGATAACTGTGCTGTATCATGACTATGCCTACATACTGTGAAATTCGACACTGAATGAATTCCTAGTCCAACAATCGACTCAGGACTGAGCGACTCAGTGACTTTACGGAAAGGGAACGGCTGGAACGGGAGTACCGGGCACCACTTCAATTGCTCGCTATATTGGGCGCGCCGCGGATCCTGTGAAGTTGATGGCTCCGAAAATGCAATATGTATGCTCGGCGGTTCACTGGGAGGATTAAAGTGTCATGGGGTAGAAAGCTGGGTTATTACTCCGTGTGGGCCAGACTTTGTTCAGCCGCAGGCAGAAGTAGCTATATAGGTATATGACTCGGTCAAAGAGTATTGTGGCATTGCTTTTCCCCATAACATTTAACCTCCATCAACTGGTTTTTTTTTGTTTATCGCGAATATTCGTCAAAGGGGGGGGGGGGCAAAATGTCCCCCCTGACGAATATACGCGATAGCTCAAAAACAAATACGGACGCGAAAACTGCCATACCCTCTCGTGCATCAATTTACCATCTTCTGATTAGAGGTGAAGCAGGCCAGGCGGATTTTTTTAGATATCTCGATTTTAGTGACGTCACTGCATGCCATTTTGACCGAGAAGTTTTAAATGTTTGACAATTTTCAAATATCGACTTTAACAAAAACATGCCTATGAAAAACGTCAAAAGACGTCATATGACGACTTCTACAAAATGGCTATCTCGGATTTTGATTTTTTGTTTTGACACCCATTTTTCAATAAATGTCCACAAAATCAACAATTTTGAAGATGACAAAAAATGGAATATATGTTAAAGAACCAGGTATGAACGGCCCACAAACCAAATTCAAAGCAATGTCTTGATTTTTGACTGAGTATAATGACTACAAGTGTTGAAAATGATGCCGTTAGGTATATTTTATTACGCTTTTGGGCATTTCTAGAATTCGTATGAAAAAATGTATCCACTGGATTTCTGGGAAAAGCGTAGGTGTTCAGAGACATATCTCTTTTATTAGAAATTCCTCATTTCAAAATTTGACTTTTTTGACCTGACCTTGAGCTGACCTTGACACAACCATCACTCAGGTAAATGATTTCAGATGGCGAAATAACCGTTACCATCGAATGCTACGTCTAAAACGACCCATACCACATGAGCCACTTTACCTATGAATGTTTTTGTGTATATTAACTTTTTGTGCCTGACCTTGATCTCGATCCGTACCTAGTATGAGAACTATACTCATACAGTACCTTAACCTAACGTTTGAGAGCACTTTGGCGCAGTTTGTGCCAAGAGCCGCGCATTGTGCCGTCTCCACGGCCTAAAACATCTAGGGGCATTCCCCCCCCCCCCCTCCCCAGTCAATGGTGCTCGGCTGAGATCCCATACCTACAAGTTTGTGGTTGTGCCATGGCCAGAGTTGGGCCTATTGTTTTTAAACTTTCACGGTTTTATAAGGACCAAGGCATATCAAATGTGTTCGATTTTGTCTATTCTAAAATCTAAATGTGTAAAAATACATTGCTTCTAATCTGAAAATACATCTAAAGATGTATTTATTGTATAAAAAATATCAGATTGAACAGAATTGCTCTGATTTTTTACATCAGAGACCAAAGGTCAGGACCTCTCCACTTATTCTAAGTCAATGGGTCCCAAAATATAATTATTTCTTTTCAGAGGATACGCTTTAGATTAGGCTTATTCTTTCATGATCATGCCATCTTGGGCCCATCCTTGATGGATGATGGCCAGTTTTGATCAGTGAACCACTGCAGGGTCATTCGAGGTCATCAGAGGTCAGTAAAATCGGTTGACCTTTGGAAGATCGTGGTCGTAGCGTAGACCATAAAGGTCGCATAGATACACCTGATGATATACTCCTGAACAACATAAAGCATAAAGCGAGCAAATTATGAGCACCGAAATGTCACAAAACAACATTTGCGCTTGACATGGCCTTGAAAAAGGTCAGAGGTCACGGGTCATGGGGTAAAGGTTTTAAAATTTTATAGTGTATGTGTCAAATTGTGTAATAGTAAGGCCCATTGCAAACTTTGTCGCGATCCGCCCATTAATACGTGAGTTCACGAAAATATCGAGGGTTAGCATTTACACCCCCCCCCCCCGCCCCCTTCTACACTGGCGAGAGTTAAAGCAACAT
>JARFNZ010145781.1:0-10191 GCA_031763405.1 Balanus nubilus
GTGCAAAGGATCAATAATGATAAAAATTGCACTTTCCAAATGCTCCGCAAATTTAGAAGAAGCACCCAACACACAACAGTTCTACAGCGGGAGCACACGAAACACTGCACGAAAACGGGACACAATGAACAAGAGAAGTCAGTTTTCACTTTTTTGAAAGAAGCACTTCACTTGTTTTGACAAGGAATGTATCAATAGTTTTTATATTTGGAGTAAACACTTGCGGTAACTTGGAATGGAATTTGAGAGTTCAGTATTTTCTTGTTTGTCAGCAGAAAAAAACAAAATGTAATAAGGATATGCTTTTTCTTCGTTTTCTGCACTTGTCAGCGAAATAAGTCTTCCTTGTAACGTGAAAAGATGTAATCACAAGTTTTTTTTAAGTACTTCACTTGTCTTCAATGTTGGTATGGATTACACTTTTTAAACCAAGAGTCTATAAATTTCAAATTTCACCGTAATTTTCTGGACGTTGATGGCACTTCACTCGGTGGTTTGGAGTGTTTGTCGCACGGCACAGGTGGGTCAGCCGTGCGATGTCGGCAGGCTCCGTTGCAGTCCAGTGCAGCTGGTGATGTTGGCCTCCAGGCAGATGATGTAGCCGGGGCAGAGCTGTACACTGGGACGATGCTGCTGGACGATGACGTGTCCAGAAGAGTCGGCACCCTAGCCGATGGCTTGGCGTAGGGGCGACGCACCGTCACGGAGAACGGACGATCCAGACTGCGATGTCACTGCAGCTGGAGAGGCTTGAGTCCGTTTTGAGGGGCAGAAGTCCCCTCAACCGCCGCTGCCACCATTGTCGGAGAGGAACGAAAGACGTCCGAGCGGGCCGAGAGTTGTATTCCGAATAATGTAGAGCGCCCCGTCGCACAGTGTCCGCGGCGGTGCCATGGTCCGTCGGTGTGGGTACTCTCGAAATATCCCGGCCGCCGGCTGAGCGGGGCCGGGCGTCTCGGCCTGACTGAGGGCCGTCATCCGAGACGCGACCTAATACGGACCGGTCCTGACGTTTGCTACCTTTGTACGATATGAAGAGAAGGACTTCGGTCCCACACTCGGCGAATCAGGGCGAGCGGCAAACATGGGTCTCGTTAAGATGATGTGGAGCCCCTTTGCGCTGAATTTTAAGCCCCCGAATCTGGTCCAGCTTGCCTAAGATAAGGGGCTGTAGACGATGACCCCTCCAGGTGGTCTGCGAGGTACCCATGCACTGTTATACACTGTGCCACCTCGTGGACGCTGTGATGCGCTCATAACGCAAGTGGTACACTGATAAAAAATGTGACTATCTTACTATGGTAACCCTTAGTTCCAACAGTTACCAGGGGGGTTGGTTATTACCTGGTCACGGTTACTACCTATGTTACCAATACCTTACCATACTAAGCTAGTCAACCTTACCAACCAGTTATCATCGTTGTACCACTTACCCTAGTAACCCTTACCACGGTCGTACCACCTATCCTAGTCAGTATTACCAACCCCCTACCAACCTCCTAGTAACCCTTACCACGGTCATACCCACTATCCTAGTCAGTACTACTGGCCCCCTACCAACTCCCAAGTAACCGTTACCACGGTCGTACCGCCTACCCCAGTCAGTGTTGCCAACCTTTTAGAAGCACCCTAGTAACCCTTACCACGGTCATGCAAATTACCGTAGTCAGTGTTATCAACCCCCTATCAAACAACTAGTCACCCTTACCACGGTCATACCAATAACCCACTACTACCACTTTTGCGAGTAGTAGTTACGGGTTAGTTAAGGAGTTACTAAACACCCGCGCCCAGTCACCTCTTCCACGTGTTAACCCTACCACCCTTAACGCAACCAGAATATAAACCCTGTCCCCAAGAGGCCCCTAAATTAGCTTAACTAGACTTATCATTCCTGTCCTAAACGTCAACAACCCTCGATACCTCTGGCTAACATGCAAAACATAATATCAGTTGTAAAAATGTATTTTCTGCATGTACCACAGCCATAGCCAGGCTCTTATCAGACCATGCTTTGTTTGTTCCCCCCAAATCTTAGATGTTCTCAGTTCAGTTACGTTGTTCAGTTGTTCTGTTCAGTTTGTTTGACAACTTCAAGTTCTGTACGCAGACAGCGTCCGGTTTCACCTCAGCCGGTATTTTGAAGATCTCTGTCGTCAAAAACCACATCAAATTTGTGTGGGCCGGCCGCACTTCCAGATTGAAAACATAAAAGATGATGTCTAGCAGCAGAACAGTGTAAGGAAGGGCTTTGCTGCTCGCCACCTGCTCGCTCTCCACGATCACTCCGTAACCGGCTACGGCGTCGACGAGCTGGATGACATGCGGCCATTCGCCTGGACCTCCGCCAGTTCCTCGATCCTGAGGAGTTTCAGGAGGCCGAGAGCAGCTTCATCGTCTGAAAAAGACGATGGATTTAAGATGACGTTGACCTGCTCCATAATAATGCTCGAAACTGCCTTCTTCGTGTCGGAGGAGGGGTTTAACGCCCTCACTTTATTCTGTCAAATGACAAAACGGACAAACGGTGTTCCAAAACTCCCCAAAAAGCTTTTCAAACCCACTTTATTCAGCTGTAAGTTTCTGTCGATGTCAATGACTGAACGGGGTGTTTGGCCGCCCATATTCATAAATATCGCACATGCTTCCAGCGTCTACGACTAGAGTAACAGGGAGGGAGGCAGGGAGGGAGCTGTTCTGTGAAATATTCCACAGCAGTTTGTCTTTCGACAAACTGACAGAGGGCGTGCTGCGGGACGACCGTGCGCTCCTGCCCTCTCCCCGGTGCGTCTGTCCTCTGCGCTGTCGCAGAGAAACACAACTGTGTTTTCAATGGTGCTGTGGAAGGTCTGGAAAACCCCCACAATGCTACAAAACAAAAAGTGAATAAAAGTAGAATTCAAACTCAAATAAATGTAAAGGGAATGTGTTTGCCCTTGGCGTATAGGATGCTGTGTAAACGGCTCTGATCGTGGACCCAGCCATGGGAGGCGATAAACCTAATTAATCCCAACCGGCATTCAGCCAAGAGAGGTGGAAAGAACGTCTGGCCAAACCTCAAATCAAAGAGCGTCGAATATCACCACTGGGGTTATTATTAAAAAGCAAAAGAACTTGAGTCATAATGGCGACGTAATCACGACAGGCAAGGATGATTTTTGCTATGAGCTTAGCGCTCAAACACTTGTGGTTATTAAGAAGCTACTTGCCGGCTGGGGTACTCCGGCACATAATTCGATATTTGAGTGACACAATGCATAGGCAATCGTCAAAGATGTATCAACCATACCGATGCAGTCAGTACTTAAGGATGACATCGTTCAGCTTCGCTGGGTCAAGACAGGGCTTCGCCGCTATCCCTGACGCAGGGTCATGGCACTGTCGTGCTGGTTAAAAACCACGTAATACTCCGTAACAAATGCCAGTTAAGCCGGTATTGGAAGCTTGAGGATTCACACCTCCATATTGTTGATGCTGGCGCGAGTTTTAGAGCAGCCAACGTCTCAGACACCGTTGCTGCTACGTTTGAATCCTTCGCCAGGACCGCCATGCATTGCGAGCACGTCCACTCGTTTTGTGTAACAGGTACCCGGCCACGTACCTGATACAGTTGTCTTGGGCGCCGTGTGTCGGTGCGCCCTAAAACCCCAATATCATCATCAATACAGTTGTCTGTGATAGGGTCCATAGCCACTGGCCGTGAGCACACTGGCTCTGCGATTAGCACATACTCCGTAGCACGCACAATGACACTTACTGTATGGTTTTACGTGAACTCTTGCGATATTGGGGCCAGACTCTGAGATTTGGAGGAACCTTTGGGCCTTTCCGTTCTCTGGTGGGTCCTGACGCTAAAGCTCTTTAGTTTGCCTGTGAGGTCCTGTCTACCGACAGTTTCTTTGCACATGGCCTACACGGCCACAATCTGCACAAATTGGCCGACCGTCACTGGTCCAGTGGTAACGGAAAGCGGAAGCCAGGGCAGCGACCGGTGCCGACGGACGCGTCGGTTCAGTTGACGCGGCGCCAGGTCGCGGACCTGGGGCTGACTGTTGCCGACTTGGCGGTGTCACCGAGGACGTCGGGTGACGGGGTGTGAACGGGCGCAGCGCGGCGACTGGGGTGGGTCTTGGGTTTGATTTGCCGACTTACCCTGTAGCCGCGCCCTCCAACCCGGTTCCAGAGGCAGAGCCTTAACGGACCACGTATATTGAGGGCCTGATCATGTCAGGTCGGTTCTGGTCTGGTCTGGTCGTTGCTGAGAAACAAAAGCAAACGGTACAAATAAACAAACAGTACGCGAATAAAGATAGCGAGAAGGGCCAACAAAGGCTCGAAATAAAACAGAATACCGTACATACACCTTTGACCTTCAAGGCTAGCCTGTAGCGTCTGAGAAATTACTTCAATACATTGAACATCTGAACACCGTATAAGTTAACTATTTGGGCCAAAGATATCGATAGGATACATTATAATTCATATGATACAGCCATCAGGGTTGCATCAGAACAGTCACGAAATACAACGTACCGGCAAGTTATGCCTCCCGGGCGGGGGTCCACGGCCGCGGGCCGCCGGCCGCGACGGCAGAAGCGCTCCACCGCGGTCCGTCGGCGCCGGCCGCCCAGCGGGCAGAGAGAGGCGCGCAGGTCCTTCTAGGATGCGCTGCAGTCGCTCCCAGTCCGGCACCCTGATGTTGGCGCCGCCCTTCTCCGTTCTGCAGAGGACCAGCCCACGGCGGGTGAAGACGGACGCGACCTTCCCGCCGTTCTCAGGCCTCTTGGCGTCCAGAAGGGCCGAGTAGATGAGTCGGTTGCCAGGCGTGAGGCTCTCAGTGATGTAGAGCGGCGCCACGTTCTGCTGCTTCTGACGGGCCGCGTTGCTGAACAGTTCAAAACGACTGTCGTACACAGCATCACGCAGCCGGCGCTTGATAAACCGGACGATTACCTTATTTTTTCCTTGCAGTCTGTGTGCTGCCTGGATGTCTGCCACGGTCATCTGGATTCCGGGGAGCCTCCTGTTGATGACCTGGGTCACCTTCTCTTCGATGTCTTCGTCCGGTGAACTTGCCACGAAGTCCTCGCAGGTGAAGATGAGGGAGGACAGCCTGCGGTTGGCATCGATCCCCTCAACACGCTGCTGCAGATCCTCCATGGCTCTGTCCCGTCGCTCGAGCCGATCCTTCAGGCGGTGAATCTCCTCATCCTTGTCCATGCATTCTCCCTCCAGGATGGAGACTCTCCTCTCCAGGACGTCGATCTTTGCGTCGAATGCCGAGATCACCCGAGCGTTGCCCGCGTCGATCAGCTGCTGGATCGCAGTGAGTGCGCCTGCACTAAGCTCCACGGCCGCCGGGGCCGCGGTGGCGGCGGCCGGCGTCACGGCCGCAGCGGCCGCCCGCTTGGCCGCGGGCGGTGCTGAGTCCGGCGGCGACTGTGAGCCGCGGCCGGGCGCTGTGCGTTTCGATTTTCGCGATCCGGCCCGCTTGAGCATCTCGGGGACTGAGCATTGGCGCCTGCGGCCGCCGCCCTGACCCCGCTCGACACCAGACGAGGGGCAGTCCGCGAACGCCGACTCCTCTGCACTCGAGTCTGTTGCCATGTCCGTGACGGGTCACTCAGCCGACACTCTCAGCACCTAAAGTCACTAAATCGTCACTCAGTCGCTCACAACACTACGTCACATTTGCACTTATCCACAGTCAGGCTCACATTACTGCACTCTCTCGGTGTCCGCACGGGGTCGGCTCGCCACACGCCGCCTCTCTACTCGGCCATCACCGCACGGCGGGACGACCTCTGACCCGTGCCGCGGCCCGGCTCGAAGCGCGAAGTTGACACTGACGTCAGGAGCGGGGCTTGGCTCTCCACGCTGACCTCAGCTGGACCTGACCTTAAACCTGACCTTGACCTGAGCTTTACTAGAAATGCTCGAATGACAACATGATCATAACCATCGAGTTCTACGTCTGAAATAACCCACTAAACATGTATCACACGGATTTCATATAAATTTTACACTTGGTGACCTTTTGTGACCTGACCTTTGCCTTGGCCTGTGCTTAGTATGAAACTCATGGTTAAGAAATACAGGGTGTTCATTATTAAATGGAAAAAGTAGCAATGTCATACGCCATATAAAACATTTAAGCACACATCTTGTCATTTTGTTTTCCAATGTCACTTTGAGCCCAATCTCTTTCACACACTGGTGAATGGCTCCGTTTCTGAGGAGTCCGATTCGGCCATTTGGCTTGGATTAGCATCGTCGACGACAGGTGCCTCCTGTTGCACGTTGGTTCCGGAGATCGGTAAACATCGGGTCATGCCTGGTGATGCTCCGAACGGTCATGTCCGATTCGATGTGGCTGTCTGTAAGGACCGTGGCAACCATAAGTTCTGCTGGTTTGAGCGGGACGGCGCTCCCTGTCACGTGCCTGGAGTTGCGATGGACTGCCTCCAAGCGGAGATCGGCGATCAAAACATCTCCCACTCAAATGCCGATCGATAGCCCGCATGCAGACTGAATCTGCTCTTCCTGGACTTTCCCTTATGGTCAGAAACTTTCGAAGATCCAGGCAAGTCAAGAATGAACATATCAGGGGTGCAGGCGGGCCAGTGATGGCCGATTTTGCGGGAGATGTTTCGATCACCGATCTTTGATTAAGGGAAGTTCATCACGGAAGTGCATAAGGAAAGTTCATTACCTATTACTGTTCTATCTTCAGTCAGGCGCAATCGGAAATTTCCCGATAGATGATATACCCAACTAGAGCATATATAACATAAAACCTATAATATTGTGTCATCTATAAGTAATGACCATCCATATGGATTATTTTCCACCCATCTTCTTTCGAAAAGGATGCAAAGTTTATATCTCCAGGCCGGTGAATATTCCACCCACCAAAGTAGTCGGCAGTTACCGAGAAGTGTATCTCCATTCCACCTCGGAGTCGGAGTCGGTAAGATTTTAGCGACTCCGACTGCGACTCCGGCCAAAACAGCCGACTCCGACCGACTCAAACTACGGTCTCGACTCCGATTCTGCAGCCCTGCCTTGAGTGACCTCCATGTTGAAGCCTACAATGAGAACATTCAGCAAATTCTTCTTCGTTGCTGCACCGAAATATTTCATGGAACATTAAAGGCGGCTACAGACGCCAACGGGACCACTTTGCCACCTTGGATCAGTTCTGAGACCGTTTCCCCGGGGAAGGGTCTAAAAAGCGGACAGTGTTGGCTGACAAGCTAACGCTCCAAAACCACTCTGCCGATTTTGATATTTTTTCATCATTAGATTCCGACAGGTCGGGAGGGGTGCCGTTTTGATTTTTTCGTTTTGGTTCACTCTAAATGGATTAAATGGACCAAACCTTTGGTAGCAGGTTTGCGGACGAGGTCATGCTCTGAGCCTATGGGACCAGTCTGGTCGAACGATGCACCATTTGATGCGCTTGGTTTGAAGTGGTGCGGTTTTTAATCTTGTACAGATTGGTCCATTCAAGTGGACCAAATTGGTCCACAACCGCCGAAACCGTTGCAGAAAAGCCCATGTTGTGAGCCCATGCCGTGCTATGAGACCGATCGGTTCTGGTCTGGAGGTTATGAGAGCGTGGGCTGGTCTGCACGGTTTTCGTGCGACAGGGGAACACAAGCAAGTTTATTTTCACCAAACTTTGCTTTCAGTTTTAAATGCCGGGATTTTCGAATTCCATGCTCACAACCACGAGACTAAGGAAAGCTTCGGAATCCCACAATACACGAAACAAAAATATGTTTTACACACCCCTATTGCCTACCTTCGCAAAGGCATACGAATCATGGAAGTGAGTGAATGAATGAATGAATAAATGAAAGAATGAATGAGTTCTCTGGATTGTCTACTTGGCTGTTAGCTAGCTTCGATTTTGTAGTAGAGTTTATTCATCTAGATATTGCGTGTATTCAGAGCCGTGTATCGGCAATTACACATAGATGGCGCTAGTGTTAGGTGCCTGAAATCGCACTATTTATCGTACGATGTCTGTCTTTGTATACTCACAAAGAATATGAAATTGGATTATATACCTAAACAGCCTACAAGGAATTTGAAAATCATTATTTCAAAAATATATTTAAAGTATTTAGTGTAGTTATTTACCATTATTTGCCCAAATTGGCAAAAACCGATAACTTTAAGGCGCGTGCGGCAGGCTTTAACATTTATAGAGATTGGTAAAAGTGCACCAATAGTCTTATAACATGGGAATGTATGGTAACCTAAGCGTTCCGACCAGGGGCGTAGGAACTCATCTGAAGTTGGGGAGAGGGAGGCAAAGCAAGGACTCATATCTCGGATGTCACATTTCCTTGCGTAATAAGTCAAGTCACCTAGCGGGGTGGGGGGTCGGACATATGTTAAAGTTGACCCTTTCCATTCAATGCCCATATTCAATAAATAACGTGACCGACATACAGAAAGCCGGTTTCTACTGTCTTGGATGTTGCATCCCCGAGTTAATTATGCCAATTTCAAAGACATGCCTGAGTAAATAGCGGCATAAGAAAGCTTTGGACAATGTGTAGAGGGAACATACTTCTAGGTACTGTACGAGTAGTCTAGGGGTATCACAGGTCAGATAAAATGCGAACAAAAATAATATTTAGCACCGTTTTATAAGGTTTCAGTAGATTCAATGGGGCCAGGGGCACCACCGTAAATCTTCCGCCACGAGAGGTACTGAAGATCAACTGCTACCAGAGGTCACGTCGGGAATCTGCGTTTAAGCCACAAACAGCGTGAGAAAAATAAGGTGCGGTGTGTATGTAAAGCACTTGATGTCTGAACCAAATGCTTGTGAAGTCAATGCTTTTCAGATTGTTGGGGAATCAAAGAAACTCATTGTTCATGCACTTATGTGGATAATCTATCTTGTTTGGTCAACTTCGGTGACCAAACTGTATACCTAAAACTCAAAGTCACCGTTTCCAACACCACTGGATCGAATGGCGTAATGGTCTAGCATTCCTTCAGATCGGTCAAACGGTTTCAGAGCTCATCTGCTAAAATTTAAGTTTGATTCTCCTGAGTGGACCGAACTGTATCAAACTCAAAACGCCGCCGCTTATGACAACATTTTAATTTTAATGGTGGAAATATTGCCCAGTTTTGGACACACAGTTTCGAGGCATAAGTTCGTCTGGCGGTATTGGGCGATTTTCATCTATGATCCACTTAGAACAGGCTTTGAAAATGCAAAATTGGCTTTGGATCACTTAGTAGAGTAGACCAAACTGCCAAAAACTTATAACAGTAAAATAAGGACCACGCCAGATTGGATGTTCAATATATCACCCATATTGATCGAAAGTTTCGTAACACCTGTTTCAACTATTTCTATTCATTTCAGTCAACTTCGGGTGACCTAATGTAGACAAAACTCAAAACGTCACTCTTTCAAACTTTCCGTAAATTTAGTCCAAACCGTTTAAATGGACGGAGTTGCATGGTCAGGACCTGCACTAAATAAGACTTGTTCTGGGCCTTGACTCCTTGCAATGGAAAGGTGAGAAGATCGTCCCGATCGGTCCGCTATTGCCCGCACAGCACAGGCGTATGGATTATTCTGGCATATCATATCCGAGTGTGAAAAATAAACATTAGAAACTCTGCATGCCCTAATGCATTAAATGGAAGTCTTAAGTTATGTATAACAAATGTAACGCATTAAACTATCAATTTTCTGATAAGAAAACTATGAAACGGTGGCACTACATCCCGCAGGACCGTATAGTCGCGTTGTATCTCCTGCCAAAGCCAAATTGTATTTCATCAGTGGTACTGGCTACCTATTTTAAATTAGCAATAAACTATCTAAATATGATGCAATAACGTGAATGTCCCTAAAATTGTGAACTTCAGCAGAGAAATGCTTTGTATGAAATGGTTTTGTTCAAAATTGACATGTTTGGAAAGTTGGAGACAGTGGCGTACCCAGGAATTTCCAAAGGACCAGGGCATTTGCCAGAGGGGAGTCTCCACTAGTCTGGGGGCGCTGTCACTGGTCAGGGGGGCGCTGTCAGTAACCAGAGGGGCGCCGTCACTGGTCAGGGGGGGGGGGCGCCGTCATAAGCCAGTAGGGCGCCGCCACTAGCCAGGGGGGCGCTGTCACTGGCCAGTGGGCGCCGTTACTAGCCAGAGGGG
>JARFNZ010145792.1:0-10191 GCA_031763405.1 Balanus nubilus
CTCGCCCTGGTGGGGGTCTGCGCCAACTTCGCCCTGGTGGGGGGGGGGGGGTCAAAATGACCCTCCCCCCACTAACTCCAAAACTAAGAAAGATAGAAAGGCGCGGAAAAAAACAATCGAAAGCTCCCAACAATGTCATTCGAAACGGTCAGTGAGGAGAGTAAATGGTATGGGGTTTCATACCATTTACTCTCCTCCCATAGCGGATACATATGAGAAGACGGAGCCGCCTTGAAAAAGTCCGGGCCATTTTTCAGCAGGACACGCAGCGATGTAACTGGTGAGAGACGTCAGAGATGCTGCATCCGCTCCTATGCGAACTGCGGACCCTCTATCAGGACATGTCTGACGGTTAGTGGTGCGTCGCACTGAGAGCACAGCGGCTGGTCTTCACCGCGGAGCAGATCGCCGTGAGTAGCGTGTGTATGTCCAATTCGAAGTCTCGGAAGTCTGCTAAGGATCGCCTCCTCGAGCCGTTTCTTGCACGAGCAAGACTGCCACATTGACAATCGCGATTTCACCTCCTTCAGTTATTTCGACCTGTCTCATTCCATGCCTGTTGCCATTTGCTGTTTCCGTAAGAAGTAATGACAGGATACAAATATTTCGCAGGGTATGGCAAACGCCACGAGTATGGCATCCCAGTCGTACGCCTCGCCGCATCAGTGAGCTTGTTACCCAGCACCCCAGCATGGCTAGAGATCCAGCAGAGTGTGATACTTTCCACCGGCTGGTAAGAGGCCCGCGGCTGTTGAGCCATGTTCGCATGCCGCAAAAACACGGACGGGCACTATTACATTAACAAACCTCATTTACATTACCGTATCAGATCCCCTGAGGCCGCTTATTATCAGAAAATCATCATATGCCATCTAAATATAGCGGAGAATGTGGTATGACGTCAAGCATGACCTGAATCTCTCGTCGGTGGAAACACAGATAATTGGAGAGAACAGAATACATTAATGAACATACGATCAAGACAGTACTCCATAACTTAATTTCGAGTAATGCTACAGATAAAAAGGAAGCATAAGCCCAGAAATAAATAGCAAATTAACGACTGAATTATTTTCTCTTCGTAGCTGACGCAATGCACTATGCCGCACTTACAGGCGTCGAGCGGCCCTGTCCATATAGGCGCGATCGCCAGAGCTGGTGGTATCTCAGCACCGACCGGGATCCGGTCTCCTGTATACCGCTCGTGTTCTCTTTCGCGACCGGACCTCGCCACATCCACGAGCCACTTTTGACGGTGCGCAGCGCAATGCTCATTTAATGGCAAAACAGCATATCGTTCACTTTCAACGTACAATTGCCGTACCGGACGGGAAAATGGTCTCGCATATGTTTGCCAAAGATCAAGAGCGGACGGCCCTCTAGGGATGACTTATGATGAGCAGCCCATTTCTTTCTGCTAGCGAAAGTCCCGTCAATTTCACTCACAGCGCTGAAATGCAGGGAAATCTCTCCGGATATGAGAGGCGATGGTTTGTCACGCGGAGTTGAGTGCGTGCCGCTTCTCAGTACTCTTGCCTTTCAGTTGAACCGTTTGATCCCAAAATACATCAACGTCACATCTTGGGGAGAAGTAAACATAATATGCATGACAATTGTTGTTAGACAAATGGAAAGGGTAGGCCGGGCAACAAGCAAGATCTAGAGAACGTCGCTGGGTGCGCGAATGTTGCACAGGTCATGTATACATTAACAAAGTCTGAAGATATGCAGAGCAAATAAGTTCATTTCTTGTACATGAATGTTAGCATTATCTATGCAAATGCCTCTCGGATGTTTATTTTGCAGATTGGCATATTGTATATTTGTCAGAAGGGGGCTTCCAACCGTACATAACCGAATCGTACAAAACCCAATCTCATTGTGCTGATCTGGCTGAAGTACATCAACCCATCCGCTTCCATCGGAAAAGCCCACCTGACCGGTGACCACTTCGGAGAGTTGTTCTGCACCCACAGATAACTGCAGTTACTACAGTCATCTATGCTGCACCATATCCCATCACATCTGACCCGATCGGTCGTAGACCAGACTAAAGGTCCTCTTCCAAAGGTCACACCGACACCAGCTCGCTGCGTCCGGACCAAACACCGATCACACACTGATATCCAGAAAGAAGAAACATACGGGCAGACAGGCATTCATGGTCGAAATGTATCAAAGTCTGGATTGAAAAAGTCCGAGAATGCTGTCTCGTATACAAACAAGTCACCAGACTTAGTCTGAGGTCTTTGAGTCTCTGGTGATTATGAGAGTTTACGAGGGTGGCGGCCATTGAGGCCGTTCTGAGAGGCTAGAGAGTACATCCGGGAGGGGGCGGGCCAACAACAGGATGACGGTGGAGAGCGGAGAGCCCGGAGTCACCGTCTCGGCAGCGGCCACTGGCAGGGACCGGCTGATGGTTAGGCCGCCGCCGGAGGGTGTCCCAGAGAGCCCCCCCCCCCGCGGTGTCCAAGGGTGACCCTCCCCTGATGGGATGTCCCAGGATGCCCCCATGGGATGTCCCAGAGTGCCCCTACCAAGGAGAGTGTCCTAGAGTGCCCCCCATGGGATGTCCCAGAGTGACCCTACCTGGTGGGTGTCCCAGAGTGCCCTTTTTATATAAATTTAATCCGAACCTTGGACGGATTGGATTGGCCCGAATGGACGGATTTGCGAGATCAGAACCCGCGCTAAGCAGAGCTTGTTACGCAGGTCCTAACCTCTACCGTACGATCGGGAAATTCCGGGTAGCCGGCATAATTTAGACCGATAGTTTAACGCGCCCAACCCAGCCGGGCACGGCCCACTCCGCTCACTGACGTCAACTGGCAGTGAGTGCGGCCGCTGCCACCGACCGCAGGCCATCCCAGTCAGGAGCAAATAGCGAGCGCCGAAGTTACCCGAATCCGGGCTGTCACTTCCGGGTGGTCAAGGGCCAGCGCTCTCCCAACTGAGCTACTGGGGCGGGCTATGGGTGTCCTAGAGTGTTCCTTCCGATGGGTGTCCCAGAGTGCCTCCCGCGCGGTGGGATGTGCCAGGGCGCCCACTCCCCCAGTGGTGTCTCCTTGCGGCGGTTGACGCGCGCCACTCACCGATATGCCGTTGAGCGACTGTCCGGTGACGCCCTGGCTGGACTGTTTGGCCAGAAACTCCATCAGCTTCTCCTTGGCCTGCCGCTCTGCGATGCGCGCCTTGTACAGGTCCTCCTGTCGACACAGAGCGGAACGGAGGGGCAGTCGGCAACGTGGGAGCGGCGGGCTTGGTGACACACAACCAAACCTGTACAACATGCATACTTACACTTAAAATCAGCACGCGGAAATATCTATCCATGGATAGCTTGGACGAACGACGGCCTAAAATGAAATATCTGTGTACCATGTATTTACTCACGACCTGGCATGTCACACGTATCGAGTTGTCAGTGAGCCTGTTGACCTGCTCTGTTCAATTTCGCTCCTGGCGCGCAGGTGGGATAACTCTGGCGGCCGGCCGAGCGGCGGTAATGGTGTTGATGGCACGGCGCGGCGGCCCCCGCGGGACGTATGACCGTGCTCAGACACTCCAGACTCACGGCGTAACCTCCGGAGCCAAAGTTCAACGCCTCACCAATGCGGAGATACGTCTCGGCAGTGGCCGCGCTGAAGGGTTTAAGGAGGCCGTAATTTTAAGTGAATGGCCGTGTGTCTGCAGTTTATCTCGCTCCGCGGGAATTAATTTCAGCAGAGACACGCAGCGAGAATTAGTATATACGAAATTGAAATCGAAAACCAGAAATACGAATGGCAAAAAAACTGGTGGGTTGATTAAACTTATAAAGCGTGGAGAAAACCGTGAACCCAAGGCCACGTAAGGCTGGGTTAGATTATTACCTGGCTACGATTAGACCGGGCTCTCCGAGTCTGTGTCAAGCGTGCGGCGCCAAGGACCGGCGAACTGAGAGGGACAGAATGTGATGTGATTGGTGAGCGGTGCCGCGACATCAGGTCGCCTGCAGCACGCGAGTGGCAGACTGACCTTGAGCCGGTCGGCCTCGTAGGATCTCCGTTCCGACTCCTCCACCACGCGGGCGGCGATCATCTCGGCCTCCCGTACCTTCCGCTCCAACAGGTACTTCTCCTCCTCCGTCTGCCGGGGCACACGGGTCAAACACAGGTCACAGAGGTCACGGCACAGGTCGGCCACCCTCTCCCCTTCCTCCTCACCCGTCCCCCGTCACTGACGGATCCAGGGGGGGGGGGGGCGGCAGGGGCTTAAGCCCCCCCAAATCGGCTAAATTTGACACATTTTCTAATTTAGAAGGAAAACTAATAAACTTTTACAAAGGCATGTTTATTTTAAACTGACTTATAAGGCACAAGAAAGCCAAATGCGATAAGTTTTTCAAATTTGGTGACACTTTTGAAATTTAGACCCCCAAACCGCCTGCAGCCGTCGTTCTGGATCCGCCAGTATCCCCAGTCGGACACGGCGTCAGCGGCCGGGCCTGGATGTCCTGATGGCGAGTAAGCCCGGATCGGCGCCGGACGCGGAAGGACCGCAGTGACGCCGTTTGTAGCCGAGATTTGGGCCGCTGCCGGCCCAGTTTACGGCCGGGCTTGTAAAGCCATCTCCGCACCCATCTGTCGGCCGGATCTGCCGACCGGCGCCGGCCCACCCCACACAGATATACACACATGGCTAGCAGATACCCGACGGCTGCCGGCACAGTGGCTGAAAAGGGAACGCCGCCAGATTATACGGTACATGGGATTCCAGGGGCTATGACAGACGTGTGACTGTGAACAGTATTTTTCCCCATATCTTACTTCTCATGCAGTTTTGCAACACAGATCTTAATAGCACATGCATGGTGAATCTTCTTAAAAGAACATTGCCACCTTTGGCGATAATGTAAAAAAAACGGTTAAAATGAACGTAGCGAATTTTGTGTCACTAAAGGTAAGGTACAAACGTACAGCGGCATCACCTTACAGAGGAAATATGTACAAAAGACTTTCGATTCGATTATAACTCTAAAAAGGACTGCATGATTATGATCCGTACTATTTCGGCATGATGGCCGCCACCATAAACATATTGAGGGCGAAGTTGTTGAAACAGACTGGACTGATTTAATAAGGGAAACTGGCTCTACCACATCAAATTATGTATTTTAGGTGACTAAGTGCAAAAATATAAACACAGACCTTCGCATAATAATAATATTAGCCTTTTTTGTCACGTGGCTTCAATCACGCATTTCCTTCGTATATCACATCTGAATACGGATTGTAATGCGTCGTTCTTTCCCGGTGAATGCTGCATACGTCCACGCAAGCGTGCCCACTTATATGCCTGTCCCTAGATGGCACTAGTAGTAAACGCCTGAAGTTAGGCTGTACCGTAAAGCTTGAGGCTGAGAACCGAGGTCTGCGCAACGGAGGGGATACTGAATCAGTATGATCACGAAACGGCGAGCGCGCTCCGAGTAAAGGTAAAACGGTTTTGCCTCGATAGAGCATCCGACAATCAGCGATGCATTATGAGCGTAGCAACCTTCAGACAAAATCATTGGAATAAATGCCATCGAAACAAAAGTTAAAAGCCCAAATAGTGTTTAAATGTTAAATGCCCATCGACCATCGAAAGCATTGTCGACGCAATGTACACTAAGGTGCAGCGTCGATGAACTTTTTCCGATTTTCCAAAACGACTAGTGATATTCCGATGCCAAATTATTTCGGTACATTTTGCTCTAAAATTAAAACTTACCTGAAAAAGCCGTGGATGAGGAAAAACACACGTGACCGAGCACGCAACCCTCTCAACTGATATACGTGTTATTTGATCATTACGATCCAGTTCAGATGCAACTGAAAGAACTTCCTCCACCTCTGCTTTTTTCATTTTGATAGTGATTACCGAAGCTACAATAGGTAGACACATATTGCATGGCGCGCCGTGCGGCCCAGCCCTCACGGCCGGGAGGCTCACGTCAGGTGTTCCACAATCGCCGGCGCTGATTTGCCACAGACAGCGAATGGTGTCATGTGACGTGAGACGTCGTCAGGGAAGATAAGAGGTCACATTTAGTCCCCGTGGGACCATTGCAATATACAGGGTATACTGGATAGTAATTGCCGTGAGGCATGTCGAGTGGATGGCGGTGCCGCACCTGGTATATAGTGTTTCTGTTAAACGGGATCGGGAAGAATAACTTAACATTAATGCGTGCACAGCAGGCAGGCATGCCTCATCAAAGTTTAAGAGAAAACCATTTCATTATTTCGGCATCAATCATTTCTTATCGAGAGACAGCCATTAACCATATTAATAATTTTGACCGAAATTGATTATGCTGGCTATATTTGTTAGGATGTTTCCCTTAGGACGTAGTGCTCGGTCATCGCACGACACATTGCCAGCGGCTCCCTGAGTTGTTAAAAGCGGCGGATCAGTCGGCAAACTGTTTAAAATGCAATATATTTAAATATTGACCCGATAATAAATAAATAAAAATATATAAATATATAAAATAAATATATAATACAAAATAAAGATATAAAGACCCGAAAAGTTGAAGCACAGTTTTCGGGTCAATGGCTTGACCTCAGAGGCCACCAAATAACTCAGGGTCTTAACATCGGGTATCACCGGGTTCCTCTTGTCACAAGCAACACGCTTGTTTTTACATCGAAGCTCTAACACAATTAGGAGCGAATCGGCAGTGGTGTGTCCATTACCCCCTTTCTCCCTACACCGGAACGCAGCAGTTTTGCCCTACAATGGACGTGGTAAGTCCATAATTTTGACTCAACCGTCGCTAAAACTGAACAAGGGATGGCAGTTCAAAATATTTGAATTATCTGAAAGGTATGAGTGGAGACTTCCAGTCAAATCCCAAACGTTTTTGGACTTACCTCAAATGTGTGCGTGGATCGAAAGGCTCCCTTTCTGTGTTATTGGATGTAGATACAGAAGTGTATGATGACGTCGATCGAGCAAATTTACTTAATCGAGCATTTGCCAGTAAATTTACAGATCCCAACGTTCATGAGTATCCGACTGCGCCGATGTACGATGTTTCACCCCTGACTCGATTTGTGGTGACTGAAGAGTGTTCGTCTCGCCCTCGCGACGCTGCAGGCCCACAAAGCGTGCGGACCTGACAACATCAGTGCGAGGATAATTCGGGAATGCAGCGAACAGCTGGTTGCTCCGCTGGTAATCCTGTTCAATATGAGTGTTGAGCAGGGAAAGTTTCCGAGTAAGTGGGCAGAAGCGAATGTTGTCCCTGTCTATAAGGCTCCAAGAAGTTAGCATCAAATTACCGCTCTATCTCGCTTACCCCACTGTTTGGCAGGCTTCTGGAGCGGTGTATGTGTGACACTCTTTTGTCTCATGTTGGTCCTGTTTTGACGCCGTATCAACATGGATTCGTGCCACGCCGGTCATGTGATACAAATCTTGCTTGTCTTCTAAAAACAGCGTGGGAATCAATTTCTTCGGGCCATCAAACCGATGTTATATACACTGACTATTCCGCGGCGTTTCAGAGCGTAAATAATAAATTACTGCTATACAAACTTCAAAATTCTTATCAAATATCTGGTGCCGCTCTCAACTGGCTATCTTCATATTTGGGCAACAGAAGACAACGGGTAATGGTCAATGGAAAATGTTATGAGTGGGCACCTGTGCTCTCTGGCACGCCAGAGGATGGGATCATCTCACCCATCTTGTTCGCTCTATTTATTATCGACCTTCCGGATAAATTTCAAACGAACTGTTTACTCTTCGCTGACGATGTCAAATTATATCACAAAATTGTTACTTCTGAAGACTCTAAACTGCTTCAGGCTGATTTAACATGTTTGGCCGATTGGTCACTTCTTTGGAAGCTTCAACTCAATCCATCAAAGTGTAAGTCATTTACGATAACACTTAATACCAGTGCTAAGCACTTACAAAATCCAAAACGATGTGCTTGAAAATGTTTCTTTAATTCGAGACTTGGTGTTTGGTTAGATTAAAAATTAACATTTGCAGATCACATTAACAAAATTGTTAGTAAAGCAAACAGAATGTTAGGTGTGATGATAAGATCGCTCCAGGCTGGACACGTGGTGGGGGAAGCGAGAAGAAGTTCAAAATTAAAACCAGAGCCGGTCTTGGCAGCATATCATGCGGACATACGCTCGATTATGGAATACGGATGTATTATATGGGAGGTGCTGCCAAGACGCATCTAGAAAGATTAGACACAATTCAGCATAAGTTTCTTATCCATAGCATATCCATATCCATTATCCATAGCATCCATTTCTACCCGGCAATCGCATTATCTAGATTATTACCATCTTCTAACCCTATTTAAAATTCCAAGTCTGGCCATGAGAATATTGCAATATGACATCCTGACCCTGTTTGTTCACAAAATTAACAATGGAAAAAGAGATTCTGCTTTCTTACTCGGAAGCATTCCGCTGCATGTGCCTGCGAGAGCAACATGGGCGATGGCAAACACGCTCATCCATGTTCCTCCCGGCATGAAGGAGACTGTCAGAGAAGGTGTGTTTTGCCGTGCGCCCAAAGCCTTTAACGAATATTCAACTGCTTGTCCATTTTCTGATCCATTTAGTTGTACTTTTGGTCAATTTAGGTCTCAGGTCCGAAATTATGTCAGGCAACAGCATCCTTAGTTGTTCTACTGCGATCTGCAAATCATATGCCTGCTATCCTGTTTCTTAGGTCATTCTTCCTCCCAAACTATTTCACTTCAGTGGCTGCGGTTTTTCATGCATGTGTATTATCATTGTGTGTATTTATTTTGCGTGTATAAGTGTATGTTTGTGGTTTCTGTACGTGTGTGTTTATGTTTGCATTTGAAGTTATGTATTTGTGGGTATGCGTAATACGTGAGCTGTTATTGGGGCATGGTTGCTCATGCTATCAATAAATAAACCAATGCATAAATAAAGTCATGCTGTGCTGATGCAAGCATGTTCCGTGCCATTGCCATGATTTAGTATTCAGTGCACGATCCTTGAGATATTCTGAGAAATATAATCATGCTTCATTGCACTTTGAAAGCAATATGCAAATTTATGTTTTTTGCTTACCTCTTCGCGTATCTGTCCGTATATTTTCATGTCGAATTTTAATGACTCGCGCATGTCACTTGTAATTCACCAATTCCGATTCATCCGGTTCCTAAACAAATCGGAGTCGAGAATCAGGACCAGGAGAACTTAGAACTGCAAGTTGCCGTCCGAGATTTCTCACCGACATTCCCTTCTGGGAGACCCAAACGGGGAAGATGGATTCGATGGCTTACATCATAGTCCTGAGGCATTAGCTGTTATCCTACTTATGGGAATCGGTATCCAGTATCCAGTATCCAGCGGTTTTCGTCCTGCAGTAAAATAGAGCTCGTTCCCTAGGAGCCGAGTGGTACTACTAGTGGTCGTCCAGTTCACCTGACGTTAACCCTCTGGACAGCCCAGCAACAGCGTCTGGAGTATACAGGCAGGGTCGGTTACCCCGCCATCAGAAGTTAGACTCCCTGGAAGAGTTGAGGAATGCGATGGGGAGGTTTCTTAAGAGGAGTGACAGGACTGGACAATGGTCACCATCAGTAGAAGCATCGCATTATGGAAACGACGACTGGACGCTGTGTTCTGCGCTTAGGGAGGTTCGATCATTTACGAGCTCAAATAAAAGTGGGAAGAAATGTCTTTGGCCATTTTTTATTTCAGATTTTATAAAATAACAACGAAGTAGTGGATTAAAAAAAAACTAAATGTTGCTAAAAGCCTTCTTAACGATTCTGTAAAATTTCGGATCTCCAACTATTCAAATATTCAAATATAACTATTAATTCAAATTTTAACATAAATTATATGTATGTGTAGTATTTCTTTTTTGCCCTATGCAACCATGCAACTGTAGATGAAATGGATTGTAGGCGATGATTTTCTATATTGCCTCAGGCAAGCTATAAGTATTCACTGAGCATATGGCTTCTAGTAATTTCTTTGATTTGTCTTTTAGTGGGTTGAGAAAGTGCGTTTATGTGAGAGAATCTGGGGGCGACAATTGAATTCCACAAACGTGGGCCAAGCCATGATATTGTACGTGTGCGATATAATTTTCGGGTAAATATTTCTTCAAAATGTCTTATGGCTCTGGAAGACCTAGAGTTAGATT
>JARFNZ010145803.1:0-10191 GCA_031763405.1 Balanus nubilus
GAGGGAGGGAGGAGGGGGGGGGGGGGGGGGTGGGATCCCTGAAGTACTGAAGCGAGCGCGGCACTACACCACCCGCAGCGTCCAGTCGTCACGGTCCGACACGAGCTCAACACCGCAGCTGGTCCGACACCCGTCAGACCGCGGCTCATCATACCAGTCAGATGGCGGCTGGCCTGGCACTGCAAACCCGCCCAGTCATCAACCGCAGGCAGATGGAATTAATCGCTCCAGCACTGCGCGTACGAGGGGGTTCCACAGAACATGACAAAACTAACACCAGTGTGGCACGCCCCGAAAACATCTACCCGTGGATATTAGGGAAATGTACGGCACTCAGAAGGAAATGAGATGCGATAAGTTTCAGTTTTTCTAACCTGACACATCTCGCTTTAACGGAAAATATCGCCCGGCATGGGTTTGCTTGGCATTTTACCAATCATGGGTTTGGGCTTGGGCTTGGGTATTTCTTGACATATATAATCCTGGATGAACGATAGATAAGTTTGGCGTCAATTCCATCGGTTCAGCATCATCTTACTGCTTGAATTTACTAGTTGTCAATGAAGCTTACATAACCTATCAAGGTAGAAGTTGATCATCCGAACTATTACTAAAGGTAAAAGTGTACCAAATCCAGGCAATAACACTTCTCTTTATTTCATTCACGCAACACCTTATCAAGCATAGAGAAACAGGCAGTGAGTGCTACGAACAATCTATGTATCATTGTCGGATGATCACTCTCTCCCAAGGCTATCTCTCTCCTATCTGAATGATACGCACGTGACGCCAGTTTCGGGCGGCGCCTCCCGCACAGATGTTGGTTAGTGTAGTTACTGGCCTTCTGTCCACGGCGCGGCATTATGATCACGACAACGGCAACTCACGCTCTCAGTTTAACTTTCTACGGGCGACCTATGGTCACCGGCATGACTGGAAACCATGCAGATGGCCCGTCCTGGGAGCGTGGCAGACGGGAGGCGTAGTGGAAAGCCACAAGCCAAACAATCATTTCGGCCAAGAAATAGCTGTTTACCAGTATTGACAAGGAACCGCGGCATGATCACAGGTATTGTTGATATCTCGTAAGTAGAAAGCGGTATCATCGGTATCCCTCCCCTAGGTTTGATGTGGTGGTGGTGCTGGTGGTGGTGGTGTATTGCCTTTTTAGTGTGCCGTAGCTTCTTTGGTTATTAGAGCTCATACCATGGGTAGTGGGTACAATATTTCGCCAGGAGTCATAAATAAGTTTGTTTCCTTATGCAGGATGGAAACGTGGGAAAGGTGGATAATAAAAGCGTACAATCTTCAAACGCGCTGATAGAAATTGCCCAACATTGCCTAGCACGAACTGAACCATGTTGTACACCAAGCAACTTGTAGTCTTGTAACGTTGAGAATGTCTGATCATATGTGCCTCAGAGCAGCTTATATTTGATTGGCAAAAGGTTACGAAAGGAGTCTGAAAAAGTCAGGCAAACGATTCACATCCCTGGGTAAACGCTCTTTTCTGTCTTTAAATTGAATGGAAATTGTAATACGACTAGGCAACAAAATCTAGGCAAGAAAACAAAATGTATACTCAAAATCTAGGCAACACATCCTTCAGCATCCGTAGCTTAAACCTAAATGCAGTGTGAAACAATCAAAACATAGATTTACGCAGCTACCAACTATAAAGCGTGAAAATTATTCGCTCGTAGCTTTAACATCAAGCTCACCTTGAGAGCTGGACGATCGACAATGCAGCAGCACAAACAGAACAGGGAACACTATGCAGCAGCAAGAAACCAAATTCAGTTCGTGATGATGCAAAAGCCCGACGGATGTTTCAGTGGATGTGGCAAGCAGACACATAATCGTCCAATTATCGCCTACCATCTGCTTACGATGGGTGAGATAAGAGCAATTTCTTCTCGGGTATAATTTCACAAAGCGTGACTTACTGGGACCGGTACAGCGTTGAAATCACATTGCATCAGAAGCGTTTAACTAGTAACAGATGGGCTTAAGATTCGCTTTGTTCTCAAAGCTTTACTACGACCATGGTTGGCAAAATGCCGGTATAAACTTGGTTTTGACAGTTTTGACTGGCATAAACTGACAAAAACTTAAATTTATAATTATTTTATGACATTTTATGAGTAATTTATTAGAGATATAATATAATAATTACAAGAAAACAACATAAATAACTATTCTAAGAATTCAAAATAATATTTCACGAGGTAACAGACATGTTGCAACTATTTGGTAACCTACATTTGTTTCAGGTGCACAAATGCAATATCCTTAATGACCAGTTGGTAGGTATTCTTGGTGAACACATTTTTACAAGGTTAACATAATCATAAAGATAACCTGAAGACAGGATATATGCATATACACAGTAAAAAGATTAAAGTCTAGATAGTGCATTGCATGAGAAGCAAGTGTTCTTGTTGGACTTAAAGGTAATGTATGACCTTTTCCCATACAAATAGAGTTTTATAATAGTTCACTTGTATTAGCAACTTCAGAACAAGGGAAGCCGGGAAGCAGTACATTTAATGGTTGAAGATCGCGTTAAATGGGTCAAATTTGATTTCAAAAACTAAAATGGTCCCGCCATCGGAAAGAGGTGGGTCTTAATGCAAGTAGGTACTTCGCATTCCGGTGGCTACGAACATATATCAGCACAATTTGTTTAACACTAAGCAGTGATTCAGTATAACAGGTATCCATTATGACACACTTAGTGGTTATAGAAGCCAACTTAGCGTATTCACTATGTGTTCGATACAATTTAACGTAAGGCAGTACCAGAACAAGTACCACTCCCAAATAAGTCATTCCTAGTTCATTTGTTCTTATATGAAGCAAATAACCACTGCAAGTGATGTTTCAACATCATGCGCGTTCAGAAAACACCAGATAGCCATGGTTCTCTTCCATCGCCAAAGGTCATACATTCCCTTTAACAAAAATGCAATCACGGGGGGAAATTTAGATATCAAATATTTAATCGCCTTGCACGTAGAGTCGGGTATCAGCGTGTTACCTTCGAACTTGCTGATTTGCGCAAGTGCTACCTATTTTGTGCACTGTCAGGTTCAGAGGGACACGTTTGCTAAAACTGCATAAAACTGCTAAAAGTGCTAAAACCCAACTGCATAAAACTGGGCAATAGTTTCCATAAAGATAACTCATAAAATCGTCATAACGTGCACTGTGTTGCAAACGGTACTGCCTTCTCCTCGTACTTTGGCTGGCGACTGATAGCTTCGACATGTTGTTACTTGTATGTGTCGTGTGTTTTGTTTCAGCGATAATGCCGGACCGCTACTGCCTCTCCTGCCTGTGCGTGGCCTCGAGCGACTGTGACCTCAGCACGGAGTGCCGCGAGGTCGGCGGCCGCACCTTCTGCGGGCCGTTCTACATGACCGAACACTTCTGGAGGGCGTCCAATGTTACCGCGGAGCCACGCTTCAGCCGTCTCGGTGAGACGACAGCCACAATCTCATCCTCGTCTCGTCAATATGGTGTCAGTAGTAGGAAGTATAACGCATCTGCTATGCGTATTGTCTATTTATATGCATCTATAACCATGCGTACCTATATCACGACCACAAGTTATTTTATGATTTGTCGTCAGAGGCCTGGAGGTAGAAGCCGACAATCGTTGAGCGATTTCTTCAATCAAATGGCACTTCCCGAGATTTAAATCGTATCTGTACCCAGCAGTATTTTCAATTCACTGCCACATGTACGCACGCTATGTTTCAGATTTCCTGGGGTGCGCCAGAGACGCGGATTGTGCCGGTGGGGCCGTCGCCCGGTACATGGCCATCCACGCCACGGTGAGGACCCTCCCCGACGCTCCTGCTGCTAACCCTCAAACCACTTATCCATGCCAACCCACGACAGCGGCTCATAGCGGGACATTCCAGGGTCCAGACCCCTGTGGTCAGTATCTGAGGTGATATACCTACCAGACAGGTTTCGATTAACCATTCCAGAGGGGTGAATGCATGCGCTCAGTCAGTAGGTATGTATATGTAATCTGCATAAAACAAGGGGGTCTATTATGTAATATCCTTATGCCAGGGTGGTTCACCAGCAATACACTTAGAGCGTCAACACTAATTGCGATGTAACGCAAATAGCCCACCTAACAAGCATTATGGTACAGACAATTCTAGGCACATGAACCAAGGGAATGGTCCACGTGTAAAAACGCATTTCAGAATGGAATAAATCACGCATAAACTGTTTGTACGGTAAGTAAAAGAAGCAGATTGATATTCCCGATAACGATAATCCTCTGCGACTGATCTTACTACAACGTAAGTTACTTTGCAGCTCAGCATAATGTTATACGCCGATGAATCGCGAGATACGATCCGACGAATAGCAGATGCCAACATATATTTTGCATATCTGTTTGACATAATCGTCATGTCGTAGCGTATAAAACCACCATGACGCTTGACAATGTTATGGGCTGAGGGCAGATGGAAAGCAGAAGTTGTGACGCAACAGCGAGGTCACACCTACTGGAAGGCCGTCGTGCATTGTCGTACCCAGTTCCGACCTTGAAGACCTTGGTGGCAGAAATATCTATAACATAGACTATTAACTAAGATTGTTAAGATGTCTAACTTGAAATAAGTTAGGGTCTAAACAAACACATTTTTCACATCCCACAAAAACAGGGCTCCAAAACAACATCTCCTAACTTCGTATGTTTCCGCTGTCTCACACATCCAAATAACGGGGCACGCCGCTTGACGTCGTTTGACGCTGTCGTCTGACGCCTCCCCCCCCCCCTCTTCCCCTCCCCCCCCGGCAGGACTGTGACGGAGACGGCCACATCACCTGCAAGGACTTCGGGCTGACGCACCTGCTGGGCCCGCGGCGGTGCCACGACCCGGTACGGCGCCGCTCCGCCGATCAAACCCTGTTCGTGCGCCGGTTCGGCCGCTGTCTGCTGGACACGCTCGGTCTGCTCGGAGCGGGCAACAGGGTGCGGCCCCATTGCGTGCCACGACGGCTGACGTGGACATCGGCGGACGACTTTGAGCGGCAGCAGATGCTCTGAGAGCGCGGCTTTGGGCGTGGTTGGCCAGCTGCTGCGAGGGAGTCCCCTGGGGTAGCCAGCAGGTGATCTGAGTGTACCGTTTTTGGACAGTTGGTATGCCGCTTTCGGCAGCCCAGTGCTCTGAGAGTGACGCCTTGGGCAGTGGACAGGGGCGGGGCACATACTCTTGAGGCGCTGCTTCGGACAATCTACTGCCCGACACATGTGATACCGCGTAGGCGATGTGGGCAGCGTGCCGTCTCTAAGCAGTTTCGCGAGCTGTAGGATAGGGCTGGCGCTGCACACCGGTCCCGACGCCTGAGCAGTCACTGTCGGAGACACCGGCAGCAGCTGAATGATTTACTGCTGAAGTCTCTGCTGATCGTGCTCGGCGGCTTACGCCGTCCCCTGTGGATTGTCTGTTGATCCGCCCTGGGGGGACACCAGTGTGTCGGCATGTGGCCAGCATCGCCGTTCCAGAGATACGCTGTCCCGCCGGCCCGTCGCCGCCGCCACATGCGACCTTCTAGAAGTCTAGCAGAGGTCCGACGACCAAACACCATCGCCAACACCATGGAAACCACCGCCGCAGAGATACAGTCGCTGTGGCGGCGTTATGAAGGTCGGAGGTGGCTGTGACACTGACGGCGGGGCGGCACCGAGGAGCGGAGGCAGGGCTGAGTCCGGTCCGGGCCGCCCGGTCAGCCTGGCCTCCCGCCGCACCGGCGCCGCGCTGTGACAGACGCAACTCCGCGCCGCCGCCGCCGCAGCCAAGGACACTCGACGGTGAACGGTGACTGTCGGTGACTGTCGGTGACCGTTAGTGACAGCCGGTGAAGTACAGAGACGCAAAACTCTGTGGCCACACTCGTGACGAGCGGGGCCAGCACTGAGAATGTGTGAATCAGCTGAGAGAGACGGGACAGCCTGGGACGGTGGCATTCCAGAGCGCTGGAATCACGTGAGCACCGGCCAGTCTCGTCTGTGTTACCCGGAACTAGCCTCAAACTAGACCAGACAAGAGTAAGACCTGACTCAATCGTACGTCAGTCATCCGTCGTACGCCTGACAGACGCGCCGCTTCCGACTGCAATGACAGGCGCCGGCAATGACGGCGTCCAAGGAACGTATCGACATGTTTCATGATTCATGTTCAAGAGCACATGTTTGGGCGTATCAACATGTTTGAGCGCAGCCTCATAAGTCAGCAGCATATGTAGCGACTAGGGAGGCATGAATCTGGCAGAGCGCCACTCAAGTCAGCCGCCAGAGGCCACCTCCTCTTTCACAACAATCGACCTCGGTCGCTTCAAAGAACAGCCTGTTGATCTTGAAGTGAAATTCATGTGACGAGGGGGACCATATCTGACGATTGGAGATAGGTGCTGTCCGGGCAGAGTTCGGGGAACTAACTGCTAAAACCTTGACCAGGGCTGTTTTGCATACCCACACACAAACCGCCCCATGAAGTAGAATCAACGAAACCAAGGACAGGTGAATGCATGCAATAAACATCAAAAGCAAGCACGTTTCCAGGCACTTAACCACGCAGCTATCACATCCCAGTCGGAATCCTTGAAGAGAAGTAACATTGGTTTTCGTCGCATGAGTATGTTACCCGTAAGTTCGTTAATTCTGATTGATACCTCTGGTTGCTGACGCGGCCGACAACATAACAGCGTCATTTAACTTGCGGCAGCGTCACTGATGAGACTGCTGATGGACGAGGCGAGACAGTCACATGTCTTTTGACGTCACTGATGTCAGGAGGTCGTGACGTGGCTCCTCCAGAGATGGTCACGGTTCCGTGCGAGACACGCCAAGGTCCTAACCTCTGGCAAACCGGAATCCGGCCGATCCAATCGTCCCCGTCAGAGTCGTAAAAAGAAAAACGTCCTCAGAACGTATGGCCGAGCCAGCACGCTAAATTATATTATAGTCCTTTTACAATAGGTACGCGGTCTGAAGTATCCCCGCAAAAAATACAATATATCTCTAATGCAAACGAATGGCATTTGAAGTCACAATCAAGTTGTTCATAGGGACTTAAACATTGCCTGCACGGGACAATACGGAAAAAAATAACTCAGACGGCGGGCTTTATTGAAAAAGGAATTAAGTTCTTCGTCAGGAGTGAGACGTACGGAAGCCTCTGATATCTTCAACTCCTCCACTGACTTCTTGCCCATAGATGCTCCAGTTGAAAACTTTATTTAACCTTCCATTTACAAAGCTAAGAGGTCGAAACAAACAAGGGCCATCCAACCAACGGAGCGTCGGAACATAAGTGCCGTGGATAGTGATACCCTTTCGTCTTTGTGGACAGTGATATCCATTAGATGGTGCGAGGATAATCACTACGGCGCAAATATCGATCAGTGAAGTGAATGGCGCAGATTCACATGTGATATTATGATTTTGTGAACCGTATAGATTGTAGAACATGTATCGTTCAAAGTTTGATTTGAATATGTCTTCAGTTTTCTTACAAGTAGGTATAGCGGACGAATATATGGGTTAGAATAGATCAATGATGTCTAGTATGAAATGTACATGTCCATGGCGCGGTGCGGTGCACATATACCTAATACAAACTGTAATTTCAATTCATAATGTTTTCTCATCAATAGACCCAGCAATTTAAGAGGATGTCTAACTAGAATATGCAGTGTTCCAAACATACCACACACGGGATATGCAGCATCTGTCAGTCAGGAGCAGGAGCAGGATAACCGAGTCACTCACACGCCGATAACCACGGGAGTCATCAACATTCGTATCGTCAGGGCTTACACGGGCTTACTTCAGGAGGAGCGGAAACTATTCCGTCTAATTCCCATGAAAGTGCCCGACGGCTCCGGCGGTTAGTTTTCAGGAAGAGGAGGGACGGCTTCCTAGAATTCCGGTATAAGGCATTAGAGCATGGGACGCAGAGTGCAAACTGCAGAGTAGGTACCTGAGGACTCCCACGGAATGTTCTGCGGCTGAGATCCAGCGATGGCGCTTCCGCTTGCGGTTCGAGTGCGATAAGTGACGAATCTCCTCATTAGAGCGACTGCTGTTTTATTAGCGGAGAACAAAGGATAGACTGGGGAATGGGGATCGGATTTTTGTTAAGGGGATGACTCATCTGGAGGCCGTCGGCGACTGTCGTCATGTCGGTGAGCCGAACGTCTTTGTCTGAGAGAACCGGCGGATTCGCTCAGACCAACAAAAACGAGTTCCTCAACAGAAGTCAAGTGTGTTTTAGAGGAGCGTTTTGACATGACAAAACCTATGTTGAACTTAATTGTCCATTTTGACCCAAGGCTTCGACAGTACGCCCTCCAATTTTGTAGGAGGGGGCAACGAGACCTTTTTCTTTTGCCTCCTCCCCCCCCCCTCTTGAGAAAATCCTGGACCCGCCGCTGAATCAAACATCATTAAAAAATGATAAAATAAACTTCTTAGCCTAAAGGAATATCGACTTCCTTTTAAGTCAGAAAATGTCATGATTTACGATAAATTGCAGCCGCTTTGTCCTTGGGGGCTTGAGACCATGGGTGCCTCCCAAAAGCCAATACCTATTGCCACGCGGATTTGTCACTGATGAACGCCAGTCTCTAAATAGGGGAGAGCGGGGGAATGCCGGACGATAGGTAATGTCGGACACCCCCCTAAAATCCATATTTCAACCACAACCAACCAAATAATGTTGTTTATCATTTCTTTGAAAGCCGTTTTGGTCCCGCGAAGGGTGCTTCAGAAAATAAGCTCATACATATGACCGGCATGACCCAAAATTTATTTTTCGTATGTCGCTTATAAGGATAAACGATAATACAGCCGGTTTTGTGGACATCTGTTTTATCCTCCAATGTTTGTCTAGTGATCCCTGTAAGTTTATTATTATTTTATGTTAATTGTGGCAAAAATTACGCCTATGAAAACTGCGTTTTCATCTCATGTCAATTTCACGATATCGCTTACACTGGGTTAATGTCGGACGGCTGCCCGGCATTAACTCATATGTATGATAGCTATAATGTTAATGCCCCTAATACATATCGTTCTTATTTTAGTTTTGGCGTTCAATCTTATTTATAATCAGTCTATTGTTGCAATATTTAAAAGCAAAGTTAAGAATTTCCTATAAACAAATCAGCAAACATAAAATAAAGCAATTTTTGCCGACGTATTAGTTACTTTATTTTAGACGATCACACAAGTCGCATCAGTGTATTTGGAATTCAGTGACATTTAAACACCTTTTTTACATACCTAGCCAGGCTTCTCTTGTCATTTTCTAGTTTAGCGAAAGGCATACAATAGCTTAATGCCATGTGTCCGGCATTACCTATCGTTTTTTTGACATTTTAAATTTTGACCACTTTTTCAACACGCTACAAATTTTGTGAAAATTAATCTGCATCTGATTTTTAGTTTCTAGTCGAAAGCCTATTTCCTTGGATATTCAATGATATCTGAATAATCATCCTCGATAGCTAATACACCGAGTTATGAACACAAATGCTTAGGGTGTCGCCATTGCCCCGCCTTCCCCTAATAGATGCCACTAAATTTGCTTGAGCCGGAAGTCATAACATGAACACAATGAATGGATTAACACATTACACAACCCTCGAATACTCGATAAAGTTAGGTACGCCTTTTACCACTACCGTCGGTGGCATTCTCTGATTGCCACCCCCGACCATTGACAGACTGCCGCCAGCTGAGGGCGCCGTTTGACTTCTCCGGTCTGACTGCAGGTTCCCTCGGTGGTGATTTTCCACGTCTGTATGTATGCCTGTCTGGAGGCACCGTCTGTCTGTATGCCTGTCTGAAGGCACCGTTTGTATGCATGCCTGTCTGGAGGCACCGTCTGTATGTATGCCTATCTGAAGGCACCGTCTGTATGTATGCCTGTCTGAAGGCACCGTTTGTATGTATGCCTGTCTGACGCTACCGTCTGTATGTATGCCTATCTGAAGGTACCGTCTGTATGTATGCCTATCTGAAGGCACCGTCTGTATGCATGCCTATCTGAAGGCACCGTCTGTATGTACGCCTGTCTGACGCTACCGTCTGTATGTATGCCAATCTGAGGGCACCGTCTGTATGTATGCCTGTCTGGAGGCACCGTCTGTATG
>JARFNZ010145814.1:0-10190 GCA_031763405.1 Balanus nubilus
GCGTTTACCGCCCCCCCCCCCCCAAGTCGAAGGTGGCGAAATACCCCAGCAACTGCCGGGTTAACGGGCGGGCGCGCTCTAAGTAAATGTAAAACGGGGTTAGCTTCTAACTATAGAAAATATGGTGCATCTGCACATGCGCACGGTGTGCTCGTGCGCACGTGCAGATGCACCCCACCCCTGACTTGTGTAAATATTGTAGCTAATTGCAGTGGCTGCTAGTGGAGTAGATCGTCGCAGTCGACGTACGGCGCGCAAGCTCACGGCTGAGCTGAAGTAGTCTGCGCGACAACACCCCCAGTCTTCTTCCAATAAATTTCTGGTGACCATGCTTTTGTCTGGCTGGTGATATGTAGCTGGAGTACTGGTACATAAGGCGGCCGACAGGTATCGGGGCGGCCGCAGGGCCTTTATTACAAAGGCCCGGGAACAGTCGTCAACTGTTTGGGTGGAAGTGGAGTGACGTACCGCGTTCGTGACGAGATAGGCCGAGAGAAGGTGCTTCACTTCAATCAGCTGAAACCAGCTGTGGAACGAGACGGGACATCCCATAAGAGGAACAATCTCGGGGGGACACGACGGAGGACCAATGAATACATAGTACATAGTGTAGTCTAGCTCGATCCCTCGCTTGAGGTAAGTCTGAATAATATAACGACGCTATGATTACATTGATGAAGGAGGCGAAGCGGTTCAGAGAATCCCTAGAAAGGAACCCGATGACGAAACAGGTGGCGTCACTTCAGCGGATCGTGGTGGACAGCATCTTGGACCGAACCATGCGGCCCCCACCAGTAACAGTTGGTAGCAATCTACTAAAATGGGCGTTAAAAACCTGCTAGGCCGTAGGGTTCCTACGTGAAATCGACCCTATTCAGACGAAGTTGGCTCGTAACCTACGGAGCAAAATTAAAATCTGACTGCTGAAATAGCTTACCTAAAGCCTTGGCTTCAACGTTTTCCCCTACCATTTTTGCTATTCTGATCGGAAAGTGGTCAGAATGTCTTGGGCGTTAATTAACGTCGAAACTACTAGATCAGAACGTCGGTTCTAATTGTAATCCTAGACGAACTCTGGTTTTCCCTTGGCAGCTGCCATATCCTACTAAATAAACTAAAATTCATACTAGATCCACCAGATGGCAGGACATCTGCTGGTATAAATTTGGCTTAAAAGTAGTGTGTCTACTGACATTGGCGAAATGGACATGAAATTGTAGGGCAGATTTTTATAAATCAAGTCATCCTTGCATTCCTCCAGTAAAACCCTAGTTGCTGAGAAATTCTGTTTACCCCAACATTAGTATAGAATACAAAAGTTAGCGGTGTTACCCCAGCTCGCTTCCATCGCTAGAATTCGATGCAAACTTGCCAACGTACCGATTACGTCAACCAATCACATTTCGAGTAAACAGCTCGTGAGCGCTGATAGCAGCATTCAAACAGAGCTCCGGTTCTGCTTCGACTGTTTGTTTACAACTGCCGTTCGTAATCAATGGCATGAATGTCTTACGTGCGCCATATTACATTACTTCTTCGTTCGTCTGTTTGCCTGCACCATAGAAAATGTCACTTCAATACCGAAATATGCAGAAACAATTCAAGCGAAAATTCAATTATTTGAGGCTTATCTAGAACTTTTATTTCATTCAAACGTGAAAACTATAGCTACTGATTGTAGGAAAAATATTTTGCGTGATTCAAAACAGTAGACACACTCCCTTTAATAAGGCAAAAGGAGGCGAAATCAGACGAGTTTTTTTTTTAATTTTGTGATCAACAATTCCCCAAAACCGCCCGCAGTCCCCGTTCTGGGTCCGACAGTGTTCCATCATGCTGTTTACTTCTGTGACTTGAATGAAAATGTTACCGGTTGGACCTGCTTTAGTTACCACACTTACCTTACCGACACTTTCTGTCGTTAAATCCGTGAGAATGTCATCTCCAAAACCTCACATAGAGAGTGCCTCCATCAAAGGTCAGCCTCACAGATCCGATGACGTAACATATCACTCGCGCCGAGCAACCTGCTGACCGCCCTACCCGCCTCCCCCCTCCCTCTCCCCATCCCCGCCCCTCTCGCTCGTCCCCGGCCATCCGTCCTTCGGGAAACAACTTTCTACGGCAGTTTTTAGCGGCGGTGGATAATCCGAGAGGCGGAGACGCGCCTCGGAGGGATGGCCGTGACGAGGGCAGGGGGACGCGACAGACCCCGGCCTCCGAGACAGGTACCACCGGCCGCTAGCTACCGCAGATTATGCCGGATTCCACCACCTCCGTACGGTGGTGATGGGCGGGTGGGTTTGGATGGAACTGATGAGACGCAGCGACGTGTTAATTTGCGAAACTTGGGTATCTATATTTTGGTAGGATTTTTGGGCATTAATTTTTTATTTATTTGGAGGGCCAATAGATATCAATAATTTCAAAGCTAGATCAAATCATTTGGTGTTTTAAGTCACCAGTTACCGCGATTCCTTTCCAGCTACATCGGTATCGTGTGAAACTTTCTTTCATATAAGAGTTCGGCGTTAACCAAACACATGCTACTACGGCGCCGAATTTTCTCATATATTACCGAACAATACCCCCATAAATTGCTCCACGCTCACCAGTCAGTTCACACTGCCAATGTGTTTGCGGTCGTCGTGGTGCGCGCGTGGCCGCACCCTATCGTGCTCCCAAGGCGCTCTCACGTGCGGCAGAGAAAAGCCACAGCCGCCGCACACTCGCGTGTGAGAGACCGCGAGAAAGAACAGCGCACAGGCGCGGACACTTTCTGCGCTGGCGACCGAGAGCTTGTCGACGTCGTTAAGGTTTGTCACGGTTGTCATGGCTGTTAAGGGGGACGGTTATCACAACGGAGTTGTGGTTGTTGGTGCTGGTCATGCGTTTGCGGTTGGTCACGAAAGCAAGCACGCGCCAGGGAATTGTCTACTACGACAAGTGTAGTACAGGTGTGGACGTGGAGTAAATGAGTGTTGCCAGGAGTGGGTTTGCTAGGCTCGTGATCAATTATGGTCCTGGGATCATCCAGGAATGCAGAAACCATCCTGTTTTCTTTTGAAATTCACAGAGACCTGGCATGCCACGTAAGCCGTAATCCAGAGGATCGCGGTGAGGCTATGTCTGTCTGTCTGTATTGCTGTCTGTGCATTTTGCCACGGTGACTTGTGAATGCGCACCTACAAGCTGCACTTTCCAAAAGCAACAGAGGATTATTTCAAGGCTTATAAATACGTCGTTTTTTTTGTTTTTCAAACACTTGTTCCGGTGTAGAGCACGGTCTCATTATTACGTACTCCTAGTCTCCTTTCAAAGCGAAAATGGCAATCATCGAGCAACGTTTACTACAGGAACACCTGGTTTTAATGCGCTGCACAATACAGCACTCGACTTTGCAGGTGCCAACCGCATAGGTTATAGTTCGCTATCTGGCTTGTTCAGCTGGTGTTCTGCTGTGCATGAGTGATGAACATGCCACATAGCATGCACTTAGTCACACATTCGTAAAAAAATTCTCGAGATCGAATGTCTGTTGCGAATAACAGTGTGCATAGCAGGGGATTAACTCGGGCAGTTGAGCTGATTGCACTACCCAAGCTATGTCATATGGTTTATCTACGTAATTATATACACCCGACAACAAGCAGACGAGAACATTTAAATAACATACCACAGTTAGCTGGCCATCAATAAAACCCATCGTCCCTATCCAAACAGCGCAGCTGTCGCAAAGTAGCGTGATATATCGACCATTCTGTCACAGGGCCGCTGACCTGTCTGAGCAACTAAAACAATAATAAAGTATAAATAAAACCACGCCGTTCATCCCTGACCGCCCCCTCCTCCCCCCCGCCGAACCAAGGCCGGTCATCCATCCTGCTGCAAAGGACAATCCTGTCAGTGAATCACTATGTCACCGTCAGTATCAGTGATTACTAATCCTGTCGCCCGTGATGGCGACCTCCGTCAAGTTTTGCTATCGGAAAGTGAAGAGCTCGCCGCCAGTGTGCCCAGGAGACTGGCACAGACTCCGCTGCGTCAAGGTCGCCCGCGGGGCGATCGGACACCCGCCTCCTCTCATGGGCGTTTGCAAGGCGGCAGTGTTAAACCGGTTACCATCACCCACTCGTCTTCGAAAGGGAAAGTTGTACCGGACCTGCGCCGGCCCGCCTGCCAAAGGCAGCTGACCGTGAGGCTGAGAATGGAGACTCTCCTCGGACGGAGTGCACAAGAGACTCCAATAAGAAAGAACAGCTCAGACAATAAATTTGAGTGAAAGCGATTGTCGGGAGATAATTGAGGGAATTTGTTTATTGGTGCGATGAAATGGTAATGGTAAATGGATTTCGATCGTTCAATCTTAATTTGGGTTCGAAATACCTCAGCTTCCATAGGGCATACGATCAGCCTGGTTGTGCCTGGACGCTGCTAATTTAGAAGATTGAAACCTAGCCGAAGTGTCGGTCGATTAATTCGCGAAGCGATATTCATCTACGAGCCATTGCAACCTCTGGGGACTTAAATGCCTGACAACCACGAGAGGATCTTGTTCTTTGCATCGCTTCAGTCACTGGATGTTTCAAACACCTCCAGTGGATGAGCTCGTCGTTCTATGGTTCTATGTAGGTACTATTGCAATCTGCGGAACTTGTCATGCCTTCTCAACATGAGATGATATTGTTCTACGCATCATTGCAGCCTATGGGGACCTCAATGCCTCACAGTATGCATGAGGATATCGTACCATGCGCCATTGCAGTCTATGGGGACCTCAACGACTCACAACAGACCACACTGCTCTATGTATGATTGCAGTCGCTGGAGGTAAAAGGCCTTACAGGTCTGTAACAGAGAAGGTCGAGCAATGCCAGCGCCAATACAGTCACATTGCACTGCGTCGACTACCCATAGACCAACCGACCATCACCAGCTGTCACAGACTACAACCACCTCTCCCCTCCTCCCCTCTATCTGCACCATCGTCAGTACCATCAGGGCGTGTCCCTCCACCCCCTCCCCACCTCCCCCCCCCCATCCGTCGCGGTCGGGCGCGGCCATGGCGCCGCGTGAAAGGCGGGCCTTCGGGACTCGGTCGTAGGTCGCCGGGCCAGGCGGGGCGCGGTCCCGACACATCGCCTCGGGCGCTGAGCATGCGCAAACGCGGCCGCCGCCCGGGGCGGGGGTCACGGCTGCGTGGAGCGTACGACGGGATGGAGGCGCCGCCCTGTCGCCATGCAGAGATGCAGACACAGACGAGATAATTGTTTGGGGCGGCATCGTGGAGTGAACGCTGTTAAAACCAAATGGACTCATTCACCGGGTTCGTTAAATAAACTTAACTGTTTACCATTATCATCGCTTATTCATCACCGCACGTCAGGTATTGCCGGTCTGTTAACGGGAACGGGACGGCCAAGACTTTGGACGGAGTCCAAAAGAATTTAAACTTCTCAGCCAGGGTTATCTCTGGGCAGAAGAAGCATGACCACATATCTGACGAGCAGAGAAGGGATTGGGTGGTGGCCGCTCCCGATCTTTGTCACTATCACACAGTATAATGCTAGCACATTAGATACTGCAGCGCGGGAAACCGCAGGTGCTGGCGGTTACGTTTTGTAGATGTGGAGATGCGCGTGACCGGCAAACGCGGCAGGATAGCGCACTCCGCGTGCCCTGCTGCAGGACCGCGTGTGGTCAGCGGCAGTTCTCGTACCGCGCCGTGAAACTGTTCAACACCCTCTCGACTGCCGTGACCGACTGGTATCCGTCCAGTCATTCTGCCGTGGGCTGTAGCGCCACCTGGCGGTGACAGAGGACGGCTGAAGGGCGATCGTCCAGCGAGAGTAAATCTAATAAACGTGCTATTGAAGGTGTTTGTTCTTTACCCTGGTGTATTTTTACCCACTTGCTTGGCACTGAACACGTTTGCCTCGATTTGCCGTGGATTGCTCAGAGAATGTTTGATACAATAATACAGTATCACTGCAATATCAATATCAACTGGAAAATGCTTCCCAGTTGTGGCAAAAAGTGGTTACAAAGAGAAGAGGAAAATGCATATTAAATAGCCTTCTTATGGAATGCGACTTCACCTTCACACTTTAACACTGGCTTGTGGCGCAGTTTATACTTCTATCACGACAGATCGCCAAATTCTACCAGCCCGCCTGGTGTAATTGGTCGCATTGTTGAAACAAGTCACGTATAAGACGGTCGATAGCACAATGTAGCTCATAATGCCCCATTCTTCGATAGTGTAGCCTAGAGTCCGTTAAGTAGAGAGGGTCGGTACGTTATTATTGCGATGGTGTAGCCGCCAGTTAGCTCCAGTACACGTTATGATCTCACTGGATAGTAAATGCAAGATAAATCGATAACTAGAGGTCATATAAGCATGATGTGCACTCGCAGCTTCTTCTCGCAGCTTGCATATCAATGAATACGTTCTCTCCAAAGGTTATGAAACAAGGAACCGATTCTTCGAAGCTCCGATCAATCATGAAAGTGCATTTACCTTCACTCTTTAACACAAAGTTCGTGTTGGTAATATACCGTACTTTGTGTGTTTCAGGCTTCTGCCGTTGTTGGCGCTGCTGTCGCTGGCGGCGGCTCAGGAACCAACACCAAGCGACCCCGTGTCGTCCCGCGTCGTCCGCAAAGAGCTGGAGAACGGTACCGTCGTAGAGTACGAATATCTCTACTACTACGACGACGAGGAGGGCGCAAACAACTCCCTCGACTTCGACGACCTCGACGCTTCTCTGGGGACCACCGAAGCGACAACCACGACCACTACCACCACCACCACCACCACCACCACCACGACACAGGCGCCGCCGCCGTCGCAGAACAGCATCACCAACGAGGTCACCGAGCAGACCTTCCTGGGTCGCGGCCGGAGCCGGCCCCGGTTCGGCGGACGCACCCGCGGCCAGGTTCGCACCAGCTCGTTCTCCACAGAGCCGGTCGAGATCCCCATCGCTGCGGAGCCAGAGTTGTCCAGTGCGTCCGCCGGAGCGTCCCGATTCTTCGGCGGAAGGACCTCCTCGCGCGGCCGCCGTCCGCCAGCGGTTGCGGAGAACTCTGTCACTGATGATGATGCCAGTTCGGTCGTCAGCGCCGCAGCTAGCCGCCCCAGGAGGCCGCTGGGAGGAGGACGTCGCAGGCCGCAGCCTCAGGCGACTGTTGAACAGGAGGCGTCGTCGACTGAGAGCCGTACACCGAGCCGCGGCCGCGGCAGGTCCCACAGCCGTGGAACACGTCCCTCCTCTCCCAGCGCTCCTGCTGAAGCTAATGCCTTGAATGCTATCCTAGGCGGAGGAGCCACCGCAGCCGCCCCCGCACGCTCCCGCTTCCAGGGTCGTGGCAGCAGGATTCCCCCTCAGACGGCCACGTCTTCCTTCACCGACCGGTCCCGCAGCCGCTCCCGCACCCCTCCCCAGGCCGCCGCGCCAGAGCCTGAGGCCGCTCAGCCGGAGGCAGGTCGTCGTGGACGCTTCCAAGGGTTCGGCAACCGCGGACGCTCTCAGCAGGCGGTCACCGACGCGCCCGTCGCCGTAGTCGACGAGGAGCGCCTGCCGGCGCAGACGCGCTTCCCGCCCCGTGACGGCACGACCCCGGCTCCGGAGACCGAGATCGTCACCGAGCAGCACGCCGTGACGAGCCTGTTCGCCCTTGGAGGACTTGGAGTCAGCACTGAAGGCGAGACGACGACGACGGGAGGCGCCGACCAGCTGCAGCCGGCCACGGAGCCTGCTTCGGTTACAGAGGCTGGCATCGCCGGAGATGATGATGATGCGACGACTGAGACTGCTAAGGAGACGGTGGCGACCACGGAGATCGACTTCAGCCAGCTGAGGCCGCGCCCCAAGAACATCGTCAAGCTGACGCCGCTGCCGCCCCTTGAGGAGACAACTGAGGCGGCGACGACGCCCACCACTGAGGCCACGACTGCGCGTCCCGGCCGCCGCCCCCGTCCGCGCCGCCCGCTGGGAGGTGGATCCCGCCGCCGGCCCGGCAGCCTCCGTGGCGAGCAGAAGCCAGGGGAGGAGCAGAAGAAGGAGGTCACCAAGAAGCCGATTGGAGGCCGACGTCGGCTGCAGCCGCAGCCTGAGCAGGCGGCGGAGGAGGGAGATGACGCCCCAGCGCCCGCTCCCGGCCGGAGGAGGTTCGGAGGACGCAGTGGCCGCCCACGTCTGGGCGCTGGCCGCCGTGGACCCAACAGGAGCCGACCGGAGCCCGCCGAGGTCCAGACGGAGGAGGTGAAGTCTGACGATGCCGCCTCGGTGGCGCAGGAACCCGAGGCTGCTCCCGCCGCTGCCGCTGCAGAGCCTGAAGCCCCCGCTTCTTCGCGTCGTCCGTCACCCGGTGGCCGCCGCGGGTCGCGCCCGAGGCTCGGTGGCCGTCCGGGTCGCCGCAACCGCCCCGGGCGCCTTAGACGCCCCCAGCCCGCCGAGGTCGAACCGGAGGTCCCCGCTGAGGTCCAGGAGGACGTTCAGATTGAGGTCCAGACTGAGGTTCAGTCGGAAGTCCAGAACCAGGAGAGCGAGCAGGCGCCGGAACCGGTCACTGAGGCCGCAGTGGAGGAGGCAGCGCCGACTGAGGCTCCGCGGAAATTCGGACGTCCGGGACGCCGGGGAAGACCCGGCCGCAACCGTCGCCCAAGACCCGGTGCCGCCGCTACTGCTGCTGCTGAGCCCGAGTCCGCCACCGCCGCCGCTGGAGAGACCGAGGAGGCGGCGCCATCCGGCCGTGGCCGCAACCGGTCCCGTTTCCGCCCGAAGGCGACGTTCCGCAGCCAAGGCGGACTCCGCTCCCGCGGCCGCCCCTCCCGCCCCTCGCCATCCGCCTCTCAGGAGCCGGAGGTGACCGAAGCGCCTGTCGCTGCCCCCGTGGAGCTCACTGCTGAGGCCGCCGCCGAGACCACCGCCCCTGAGGCTGCTGAAGCCCCTGCTGCTGCGCCTGAGGCGGAGCAGCCCGCTGAGAAGCAGGAGGAGCCGACCGCTGCGCTCGCTGAGGAGGCCGAAGAAAAGCCCCGGAGAACGTTAGGACGCAGTCGAGGCCGCGCACCGCTGCGGTCGTCTCGCTTCGGAGGAGGCCGCCGGCGCTCCCGTCCTGGCAGGCGGCCGGCCCCTGAGCCGCAGGAAGAGACGCAGACTGAGGTGGAGGCGGTGGAGGAGCAGGCGCAAGAGGTCATCGCGGAGGAGGCGCCCGCCGCAGAGGCCACGCCCGCACCGACAACGGCACCGGCACCGGCCCGTCGTCGCGGCAGTTCTCGTCGTAGGCCGGGATCGCGGGGGAGACCGGGCAGCCGTCGTGGAGCCGCGCAGGAGGAGGAGCCCGAGGTGAACAGCATCGCGGACTCGGCTGCCGAGGAGAAGGAGCTGAGCAGGCCAGGTCGCCGCCGTCTCGGATTCGGACGCAGCCGTCGGCCGGGCTCTGGAAGACGCTCGCCCCTCGCTGCCGCAGCCGCCACTGTTGCTGTTGAAGAGAAGAGCGAAGAACCCGCTGTAGCTGAGGCGACTGAGGTTGCCGACGATGCTGCCGACGCTGCCCCGGCGGCTGAGGCTGAGAAGGCCGAGGTCAGCGCGTCTGAGCCCGCCCCGGTCGCCAGGGGACGCTCGCTGTTCGGTCGTGGCGGCCGGAGGCGCGGACCCGGCCGCGTCGCTGCCGAAGCCGAGACCACCGCTGCATCATCCCGCTCGGAGACAGGCGGTCGGCTGAGCTTCGGTCGCTCCCGCAGCTCCCGCCGGCGGCCCGCCGCCGCGGCCGCGGCTGAAGAGACCTCTGAGGAGTCCACCGCCGCTGAGGAGGCCGCCTCTTCCCCGGAGCGCCGCCTGCCAGGGTTCAAGAGGTCCTCAGGCCGTCGTGCCGGTACTCGTGGCTTCCTAGCTCGCGCTGGCGGTGAGGGAGCGCCGGCCCGCAGCGGTATTTTGGGATTCGACAGACAGGAGGGCCGCTCCAACAGGAGGGCCGGAGCCGTCGCTTCTGATGTCGTCGAGGAGACTGTGAAGGTCACTGAGACCGTCGAGACGGCTGAACCTGCTGCTGATGCTGTTGCTGAGGTCGCGGAGGAGAAGCCGGCGGTGGAGGAGGAGGTTGCTCCCGCGCCGCAGGCGGGTCGTCTGCGGTTCCGCCAGCGCGGGGCCGGTGGACCCAGCCGGCGCCGGAACCTGCCCCCTCTG
>JARFNZ010145825.1:0-18002 GCA_031763405.1 Balanus nubilus
CAATACGCATCGACTCATGTGCAACATGACCCAATTTGACCTACTTGGGTCATCACGTGACCTTGACCTGAGGTCAAGTTTTGAAATTTATTTTTTAAGATCTCAATAATAGATATTTCGATGCGTCTTCATGAGAGAATCACGATTGTGTCAAACTAAATGCTCTATCTTCAAAAGTAAAAAAAAAATATTCGCGAACAAACATTCTCCATGAAAACAACATTTTGACCTTTGTTGACCTCTGGAGCCTCAGCTGTTGCCTTTAGCTCAAATCTGATGGAAAAATGTTGCTGGAGCGTTTCAAGAGCTATCGATTGCTTCCTTATCAATTTCTTCCTAGCTCTCATTTCGAGATATCGAGAGATTTCTGGATAAATACCTCGAAAACGGGGAAATTTGACATATGATGACCTCTGATGACCTCAATATTTACCTGAGCCAAAATGTCCTAAATAATTTCGAATGACATTGTTAAGAGCTTTGGATTGCTTTTTTCCGCGCCTTTCTATCTTTCTTAGTTTTGGAGTTAGTGGTGGGGTCATTATGACCCCCCCCCCACCAGGGCGAAGTTTGTGCAGACCCCCACCAGGGCGAGGGTTAAGCTATCGATGACCTTGGGTCGGGCCAAAATTATGCAAGGTCAAAAAGATCGAACTACCGTATTCGGCCACTAGGCGTTGTAAGCGGGTTTGTGAGTCAACTGAGTCAGTTATTCGTCTAGAGCGTGCACAAACTTTAAACATTGTCTATTTCATAAACGTCGGGGTAAAATATAAAAATACATGGAAATGCACCGAAATATCATCGATATATCCATTTGAGCCTTAGGAAGTTCATTACTCGGTCATTTTTGACGATATCGACTTCATATTGTGTATAATACATATTGATAAAACCGGCTTCTATAATACATGTTTTAATGACACTTTAAGTATTCTAAAATCAAAGATTGTGCTTTTTTTGCTCAAGTCAATTTTTCGTCACCTTATATGTAACAGTTGAGTCAATAGTTTATGCTTGACAGCCTTTCCTACAAATAATTATTTTTGACCGAAGCCCCACGAGAGGAACACTACCCTGATGCCTTTTTCAGTCGACCCATCACTGGTTCCCTATTTTCCTTTTGCATGCACAAATACAGAAGCGTTCGATTGATGCAATTTTAAGAAGATACGAACAATTTTACCTTGGATGGCCTCTTAATAAAACCTTTAAGTTCACCCAGAGCTTAACATCGACGTATATGATTACGTTACGTAACACTGCAGGCAAGGGTGTAGTTTCGTATTGCGTTGGAGGGACACGAGGATCGAGGGAGCTTTTTAGGCAACGTTGGTGGGGTAAAATTAGATGCTAGCCGATTATTTTGTATGGTCGAGTTGAACAAATGCCCAATTAAACGCCACAAGAGCTTATAATTTGATTACATTGCGTTGTTAATGATAAAGATGTTAACTTCGCGCCAAGAACCTTCAAATCTGACAAAAGTTGTGAAGCCCTAAGTTGATGCTCAACTGCCCCACCATTTGTATAGGAAATTGTGTCTGTGCTCCAGAGGTCATCAAACGTCAAAATGTCCGTTTTTTCGATATGGACGATTTTTCACAAATAACGTTTCAAATAATAAACTTAGAGCAACCAACGATTTGGGCACCATCGTGTTTCTCTCGTCAAGACTCTTCGAAATATGCACCTTGCAGGGTTAACTTTAAAATTTACATCAGGTCAAGGTCACATTTATTTAAATTGGTCATGCTAAGTTATGTTGCGTACGAGTGGTGCCATTTACTCGTTTCTAGCTTTGCTTTTTAAAAGTGATGGGCAATAAAGTGTTTGGAACTTTGTCCTCAGATGAGCTTTACAGGCATATACGGCCAAAACTTGCACCTGGATCATCAATCATGGCCCAATTTGACATGATTCTGAATAAATTGGACTGATCTGATGCGTAAAAGGTTTTTAGTTTGTCCCTTATTGCCTTATCATGATCAGGTCAGGAAACGAAATTGACCTCACCTGACGTCATGCGCTCCTGAAAATTTCATATCTTCATCCAAACGCTGTACCGTGGTACGACCGTTTTTTTTTTTTTTTTAATTGGGGTCGTTTGACCTGACCTGGTGGCTTAACCTGTAATGACGTGTGGTCAAATAAGTTTGGAGACGGTGCGGAATCGACGTAAGATTAGTTGCGTCAAAAATGGTGGCATCGTGAAGCCGTTTTATGTTATCTCCGAAAAGACATGCGAGAGAGAATACCCTTCTCCCCAGCAGGGCGCGAGTTAAGTTAGCGGAGTAGTAAATAAATGGAAAGACACGACTTGTTTGGCTCTAGCAATTTATCAATTCGTACCCCAGTCAAAAATCAGTGACGACGCCCCTGGCTTTAGTCCTTATGTCTCTCTTGCATCCTACCGTGCTGGAATGTGTTCTTACCAGTCATAAATGAAACTGCAATAAAGCGCACTTTTTATTTGGTCATTTCTATCTTCAATTCGTGATCCCGCACGGTACACACTTCAATCATCAAAATTAAGCCCTTGAAGTCGCGACATCTATATCAATGTCTGTCACAGTGTTCCGTTTTGTTCATAAAACCGCGGATATGTTCACACACTCAATTTATTCACGGAACTGCACACAACATCAAATTTGACTCACTTCACTTTGTTTAGCAGCATTGTGCCTCCAGATTATAACCATTGTATTGATTACTCGCTACCTATTTGGACACTGAGTACCATGATACAATAACGTCCGCACACAAGACACTGCAAATATATACAATCTGCACAGGCCGGCGTACAACGGGCGAAGAGTGCACGTTAGAAAACGACCCAGGCTGTGCTAAATGTGTGCACAGTTCACCTGAATTTCCAGAACACACATAGCCTATCAATCAGCGCCGACCCGTGATTTTGAAAGAGGGAAGGATGTGGAACGGCGACTCGATCTCTAGCTCGTATTTCATGCCAGTGTGGTCTCGCAGGATGCTGGTCTTGAACGTGAAAGCGTTGCCCAGGTAGTTAGTGGTGACGCCAGCCCTGAAGTCGGTGGAGTAGTCGTCTGTCAGGTTCGTCAGCTCGAACGACAGCTCCACGCGCTTCGTCATCGGTGACTCGAAGGCCACTCGCAGGATGTTGCTGTTTTCGATGTTGGTGTAGCCGATGTCAAAGTTGAGACGCTCAAAATCAGGGACGGCCGAGCGGATGTCGATTGTCAGCTGTATGTCGTTCGCTGCGAAGTCTGGTTTGAAGACGACGCTTCCGCCGACATCTCCACCCGTTGCGAGCGAAGCGAGAGCCTCGATCTTGTAGGCACCTTGGTCATAGGTTAAACCGCCCTTGACACCGAAGTTGCCGAAGGTCGGCGTCTCGAAGTGGAGGTCAACGGAGTAAGGCTGTACCGTGCCTGTGACGTGCACCATCTTCTCACCGCGCCGGTAGTGCACCAGCACATCCACGCCAGCTCCACGCGGCTGCACGGTGGCCTTGGCGTCGAGCTCCACGGCCTGAATCATCTTGAACGGTGTGTTGAGGCGAATCTCGGCACCGTACTGGCGCGCCTCGCCGGCAAACCAGCTCGCGTCCAGCTCCACCTTCTTCTTCCCATACTCGAGGGAGAAGGCAGCCTTGTTGCTGGCCAGGGACACGTCACCGTTGTAGATGATCTTTTTGAACGGGTACTTGAAAGGCGTGAGGATCACGGTGCGGGCCGTACGGCGACCGACAGCGGCACGGCTCACCCGGTGATCCACGGAGAAGGTGTCGCCGTTCAGCGTGGCAACCAGCTTGTACTGACCCGAGAGGCGAGGCTGCGTCTCGAATGAGCCTCCCAGGGTTACCAGCAGGTCTACCGACTTCGTGATGTAAGAGTCGAGCTTGAACCGAGCGTCCATGCTACCCCGTTGCAGCTGGCCATACGACTCCTGGGTTTCGTGCTCCAGAGACGATGTGATCTTGACAAACTTGGTGCCGCGCGAATAATCTAGGGTAAGGCCGTAGTTGGGTTCCTTTGAGTAACTTCCACTGAGGCTGACCTGCTCGAAGCCCTCGAATGGCGTTTGGACATCGAAGTTCAAGGCACCACCCGCCGACGACGTATCTACCTCTGCGGTCATCTCGGCGCGCTTGTTGCCACGTCGGTAGTTAACCTTGATTGTACTCTTGGGCTGTCCGGAAGTGACGTCAATATTCGCTTCGATGTCTTCAAAGTCAGCGAAGTTGGTCTTCAGGAACAAGTCAATCTTGGGGCCAGTCGGCCTTTCTTTGCGCTTGGAAGTAAAGTCGATTAGCATTTGGGAAGGCCATGGCATGTCAGAAAACATGTTGATCTTATCAATGAAATGGTAGTCGACCTTGACTGTCCTGACTTTCCGTGCTTCTTTAATGTCGATCGTTAGTTGTTCCTGGAAGGGGCTAGTCACTGCCACTTTGTACATATGGCCGTAGCGACGATCAAAGGCAACTTCCATACGATATTCGTGGACACGTACGTTGGGTTTGATCTCCATTGGCGGCGTTGTCAGTGTCAGGCTGTAATCTCCATACAATTTACCATTTTCCTCCTGGCGTGAGCCGATCAGGTTCAGCGAGAAGGTTTTGCCACCATTTCTGTTGTAGTCAATTTTGATGATGCGGTTAGGAAGAACAAAGTCCCAACTTGTTTTCACAGTAAGACTGTTCGTTACTTCAAATGGTGTTTCCAGTTCAATGTCAACTGATCCAGACTTTCCTCCAGGGCTTACTTGGAACGAGCCTTTGATATTGGCGGTTCTAGTTCCACGTTTGTATTTGATGTTAAAGTCTTTCTTCTGATTTGAGTTGTCTGGCAAGGTCCACGTTCCGTCAATCTTAACTCCTTTCAGAATTTGGCCATTGTAGATGAGAGAAACAACAGCATTTCCATCTTCTTTCTTGGCATCGAAGTTAAGAACGTATGTCTTGCCATTGTATACAAGCTTGTTTTTGGTGTTGAACCCGTTCTTAGTGTTATAGCGAAGTGTGGCGGTAAATTTGCTTGTGTAAATCTCGGACTCGATTGAACTTTTGATAACCACTTTCCTTTGCACGAACTTCTTTCCATCCACAGTAACAGACCATGTCACATTGCCGTTTGGCGAAGTGTAGTCGAGGTTGCCAGCGAAGTCGTCGTTGGGCACTGCGTAGTCCCATGTCAACCTGCGGTCACCGAATGTGGTCGATTGCACGTAGATGTGACCATTGGCCTTATTTCTCTTGCTGTAGTCTGCGAGATAATTCAGCTGAAGTTTTCTGCCGTCGTACAGAGTCAGTGCAGCCTGGATCTCGCGTTTCCTCTCCGACACATCCGCTGTGTATGTGATGTCGACCTGCGGCAGCAACTCGTTTGTCGTGATCAGGTTGATGGATCCCTCATCTTCACCGAGTGAGGCAGTGAGAGTCGCATGTCTTTCTGCTGTACTCAATTTAGCATATATCGTCCGCGTCTTGCCTGCAAAATCGTAGGAGATCTTGGCACCCAGGCTGCCGAACTCCAGAGGAGTGGTGACCGTGACAACGAAGCTGGCTTTCTTGCCTTTCCGTTTGATGGATCCAGTTCCAGAAAGGGAGAACTTCCGACCGTTTCGCTCGTAAGCAGCCTCGTACGTTAGAGCTGCCAAATTCTTTATGTTAAAGGTGCGGGAGATTTTAAGAGCCCTGAGCTCCTCAAGGGGAGTCTCAAGCAACAGACTTCCGGAATCCGCGTCTGTTTCCCACTCTCGTGAAGTCTGAAGATGCCATTCCCTTTCGTCGCGCTTCGCTCTGAATTCAAAGGTACGAGAGTTTGCTACAATGGAGTATTGCAGTGATGTTTGCAGCGTTCTGAACCCATCATATGGTGTGGTAGCTTCTACATTAGCCGAACCAGTGTTGCTTGAGAATTGGTAGTCATAGCTGATCTCAATTTTTCTGTTGCCTCTCATTAGCTTGATTTCTGCCGAAATCGTGCCATCAGGACCCTCAGAGCGGCTAGCGTCAGCAGACAATTTCTTGTACCCATTAAACGGTGTGTTGAGAGAAATCGTAAAGCTCGTGTCGGTATATTTCAGGGATCCTGAATATTCTCTTGTCACTCCAGCCCGTGTTGATGTCAGACGGAACGACTTTGTCTGGCCAAGCTTATAGTCGAACGAGGCATCCACATCCCCCCATTCTTGGATCGGCAGCGCAACCTTGAGCTTGCCATTTCCAGACCTCTTCTTCATCACTACCTCTCCCGAGATTTCTGCTTCATTGCTGCCTCTGACGGATTTGAAACTAAACGACCTCTTCCGACCTCGGGTGACAACGTTGCCTGACAGCTGGACACTCTCAAGACCCTGTATGTATGATTGAATACCGATATCAACGCCGACGCTGTTGTCATCTTTAACGGTGCGAATCTTGATCGAGTTGCGCTTGCCATCGCGGTTTGTGTTGATGTAGAAGCCAACACCATCGGGGAACTCCTCTGACCTGGCATCCACGTGAATGAGGTTCATACCTTCAACAGGCGTCTCAAGCTTGAGAACAGCACTTTGTAGCCCGTTTCTCTCGTACAGGACATGCAGGCGGTGTCGGTGGTCGTTCACATGGGCGTCGTACCCGACCTCTCGTTTCCCTCTCCTGTTCACGTAACGACCGTTGAGTCCGATGGCTTCATAGCCGTGCAGGGGCGTCATGACATCAATGTAGGCTGTCTCCCCATCGTATGAGCCCCTTCCGGCAATGACCTTTTTGACTCCGTTTCTTTCGTAACTGATCTCTATGTTTTTTTCATTACTGGTGATATCGTAGTTAGCCTGATATTTCAGATTTTCCCAACCATAAATCGGTGTATCCAGTTCGATAAGTCCCGTGGCAGCCCCCCTCTTTATATGGACGAAAACGTTCATGCCATACTGCTCTTCGTTCAGTGCTAGAATGACGTGGCATGTTTTCTTCTCATTCTGAATGTCATACATCGCAGTCGCGCCAAAAGAACGTGCGGCATGGAATGGTGTTGTGACTTCCAAAGAAATCTTAGATTTGGTCCAGCTGACTTCCGTATTCAGAGTGACACGTATCTGATCTTGGTTCTGAGTGAGGACGAATTGAACAGACGTTCCAGCGTCATTTTCAATCTGTTTGCCTTCTACGCTGAGTCTTTCGAAGCCTGTGAAAGGTGTGGTGAGGGTGATCAGGAACGTGTCCTTGTCCGTTTCTTCCCATGAAGCCTTGATGTCGTACTTGTCCGAATTACGCTCGGCAATCAGCTTGGCATAATCGCCAGTTCTTGACTGACTTCTATTGAAGGGCCCAACTTCCGCTGTGAGTCTTGTAAGCCGGTAAGATTCATAAGGCGTATGCAGCGCAATTGATGCCACGCTCTTCTCTTTGTCTTCCTTTCCTTCAAGGATACACTTCAGGATATCTTCATTTTTGGACAGCTCCAGTTTTGCAAGTATGTTCTCATGTGTCAAGCCAAATCGAGCATCGAACACCACAGATTCGTACCCATCAATCGGCGTCGCGATGCCAACAGTGATGAACGCCTCATCCAGCTCCGAAAGTTGAGCCTCAGCTTTTAGCTGGAACCTTTCCGCCCCCTTGACGACAGCAAGCTCCAGCGAGCTCTTCTCATCCCGAAGGTTGTACATGCCCGTCACGGTCAGCTGCTCCGGAAGTCCAAGGTCCACGAGAGTGTTGAAGTACTCCACAGAAAGTTCGGAGTAGAGAGGACTAAGTCCAGCAACCGCTTTGATCTCAATCTTCTTGCTCTCCTTTCTCAACACGAATTTTGCTTCCTGGCTGAACATGTCATAGCTGAGGTACAGCGCCGATGTCGAAAATCCTTCAAGCGATGACTGGGCTCCGACCGATACCCAGAAGAGAGGACCAGAAACCTCGTACTCGGTGTTGACGGAAATTGTTGCTTGCCGACCACGCTGGTACTCAACGTTGAATCTGTTCTGACCCTGAGGCCAGTTCATGGACAGTGTCATTGCTTCGTAACCACTGTATGGAGTGTTGACACGCATGTTATATGTGAGCATGTCAGAGCTGAAGACCCGGCTGATGACCATGAGGATCTGAGCATCCTCCCTTTTCAGGCGAATCTCGCCCTCATCGCCCTTGTACCGGTATTTTGCAGAGAGCTGAGTGTATCCAGGATAGGGTGTATTGACTGTGAAATGGCCCTTCTTGATTCCCAGGTCGCTCTTCATAGCGATTTTCCAGTCATTGTGTGTCACCATGGCTTTGAGCTTCAGTTCATCTTCCAGGTCGTAACTGAGGATGAGAGACCCCTCTCCCATACAGCTGCGTGGTGAAGTGAACTTAATAGCCAACTTGGCGTCAGAACCCAAATAGTCCTTTATCGTTACATCCATATCAATGGTGTAACGTTTTTCCCCGTGCAAATAGTCAACTGTGAATTTCTTCTTGTCAAGGTCATGGCTCACGGAAAGAATTGCCCTTTCGGTGAATGGTGCCTCCAGTGTGGCACTTGACTGTCCGTTTTCCAGGCTCTTTGTGATGCTTCCGTAGATACGCATGGTCTTGTCTTCATCGTAGGTGACGTCGAGGGAGGGGTAGATTGCCTCATCAGCGTTTCGGACAGCCATCTTCAGACCCCTAGTCACGCCTCCGAACCATTTTCCACTGAGTGAAGCGGAGAACTGTGCGTTGCTGAGGTCATGAGAGTATTCAAGTCGAGCTGTCTCCCCGAGCATTTCGCTGTCGACCGTTAGTTGGATGCTGCTGGGATTGCCACTGACGCGAATAGCGTGCGTGACTGACGAGACCAACTCGCTGTCGCTCACGATCTCTCTCTGGAACTGCCAGTTAAAGAGGCCCTCGAAATTCATTTTGTCAGTGCACTCAATGGTTTTGCCCTCGCTATTCACATATTTCGTATATCCACTGTAAGATGGCTGGCTTGACAGTTTAGTAAGCTTTGCAGTATGAGAAACTGCTATGGATTCCCAGCCTTTAAATGGTGTTGTCAGCTTCCCATTTCCGGTCAAGGAAACTGATTCAACTGGAAGATATGCAGCCGAATCGCCGTTCTCCTCCCTGCTCCATTTGAAGTTCGTATCAGAAGTGATCTTCTTGGCACCCCAGCTTAGTTCCACATGCTCAAATGTTTTCTTTTCGTTGACGTTCACCTCCCGCACAACGTTTGCCGCATACGTGCTGGGCTCAAGAGGCAAAACAAGGGTAAGTGAGTTCTCTAATCTCATCGGCGTATCGTCCTCCTCCGGAACGAGTTGGCTCTGTTTGTAGGAAAGAGATGTCTCTGTACCCTCCCAGTGTGAAGAAACGGAGGCGATGACTGATGTTGGGTTTCCATCGTTAATGTTATACATGACTTCAAGAGAAGGGCACTTGGCGCAGCTGAAAAGGAATTTAAAATTGGATGGCCAGAAGCCGCTTGACACGATTAGTTCGGTGTTGAACACTTTGGTGTCGGCATGTTTGAAGTTCAGCAACGTGTTCAGGTGGTTGATTCTTCTGTCCAGTTTCAGATGAGAGCTCATGGTCTCGAATCCTTCAAACGGCGTGTGGAGGGTCACGACGGTGTCGATATGGATCTCGCGGTCAACAGAGTGCTGGCAGGCGAGGGTCAGGGAGAGCTCGTGCTCCTTAGTGGTCTTCCATTGCACCAAAACTCCACTGTCCAGGCTGTTCTCAGCGAACTTCAGATCAAAGCCAACCTTGCCCTTGCGGAACAAGTCAGTAGGCAGCTCCAGCTCTAATGCAGTGTGGATCTTGAAAACTTCCTCTTGGAGCATCTCGAACGTGCCACCCAGGGCAATCTGGTCGTCGTTTTTGGCGGCCAAGGCTCGCGCCTCGAAGCTGTGGCGGTCCTGGAAGTAGCGGAAGCTCAGCATGCTCTTCTCCCAGCCCGCCAACGGCGTGAAGAGCTCCAGCTTTGTCTCGATCGCCAGGTCCAACAGCAGATGACCGACCAGGCGCGCCTCCTGCTCCTCCACGCGTCCAACAACCTGCCGAAAAAAACAACAGGCATCGGTTAGGTTAGAGATGGCAGCAGTCACACGCATATTATCAACTTAGTTCGCTCCTATAGGGAGAGCAATGGGCCTCTGATCCACCCAGAAGTAAGAGCCTGGGCTCGAGTCACTTTGGCATTTGCTATTTGCTCCTGACTGGAATGGCCTGCGGTCGGTGGCAGCGGCCGCACTCAAGGTCAGATGACGCAGAGAACGGGGCGGACCGTGTCCAAAGATGTCGGGCACGTACAATTCGTGTCTCTTACTTCTGCCGGCTACCCAAAATTCCTGCTAATATGGTGCGGGAGTCAGGACCTGCGCAAAAGTTCTTCTTAGCGCGGGTTCTGACCTCGCAAAGCCGTCCGTTCAAAAGGCTTGGGCTAAATTTAAAGAAAAACTTGGAGCTTGAGAAGAGCTTATCATTGTGAATTGCAAATCAAGAGCGATCAAGATATTGTGTCGGGGAATATTATGAACCTTTATCCAAATGTTTTCGCTTCGGTTTCTAAATACTTTCCAATGGACTGACACTATATTGATTATTGCATTATACGAAAGACTTCCAATGGCATGATGAAGTCTTGGTAAGCAGCTGATCTGGGCCTTAAAAGACAGTTCGTTTTTTTTCTAACAGAATACATTGCAATAACTGAACGACAGAAGCCAGCGCACCTCAAAGTTCAGCAGGTTGGGGTTGTATTCTTGGTTAGGTTTCTTCGTATACGTCAGCGACATGACGGTGAAGCCTTCGATGGGCGTGTTGACGTTGACGCTGAAGAAGCGGGCATCGGTCGGAAGATTTCCCTCGGCGTGAATCACCTTTCCCGGGGCGTACTGCAGGTCGGCCTCCCAGCCGTCGGAACTACGGAACAAAGGACCAGCGTGGGTCAGTGACTCTGACGAAAGCCATTCAAATTGGCATTGTATTGTTCAACCTTAATAAATATTGCTAAAACTGATTTCACTTGTTTGAGAATACCATATCTTTGGTAATTTTATGTTTATTTTTTTCTCTTTTAAAACTTAATTGCCCTGTCACGATACACGTACCTATGTTCATACCGATCCCCTTGGTGCAAAGCACATGTCATTTGCGAAGTACCCAGTAAGTGATGTCAACAGCCGCATGATTCTGATTACTCACTTGAGGCTACCAACCAGTTTGATCTCGCGGCCCGGGTACTTGAGGCTGGCAGACGCGTCCATCTCCCGGAGCAGAACCTCCACGCTGGCCTTCTCTGCTTCATCGACGTCCTTGTTCCAGAAGATCTCAAAGTTTCCAGTGTTCTCACTCGGGTAGATATTACCCTGCCGACAAGTTGTATTTAAGTTATTACAAGCACGGAAACAGGGAAACCTGTGCTCTTTTTTGTCATTCCGAATAACAAGAAAAGATGAAAAAACAATTGACCTAACATTGCACTTTAACCCTCGCCAGTGTAGGACAGAACTGCTGCGTCTCCGTGTAGGGGGGGGGGGGAGGGGGGGGGGATTGATGCAACCGCCCATGCCGATTCGCCCCCTCATTAAGCTAGCGCTTTGACGGAAAGGCGAGCGGGTTGCTCGTGACGAGACGAAGCCAATAGTACCCAATGTTTCGGTCCTAGGTCAATTGGTGACCTCTGAGGTCAGGTCATTGAACCGAAATCACCGAATCCCATTTTTGCCAACAGAATGATTTCTAATCAAGCTTTTTTATTTGCAGAGCTTACAAGGGTGTTTTTATGCGCTGATTTCGAATTTCACATTCATTTTACACAAATAAGGGTTCAAATGAGGTCATGACGTATTACAGGTCAAGCGAGGTCATTAACCTCAGATGACCTATTTTGACCTTTGACCTTTGACCAGGAATAAAGGTCAACTGAGACCTGTAATGTATCAAAACGCATTATACGGACCAAAGGGAACGTCCTGGTCTTTAGAGCGAGGTTTTAAAATGTACAGGGTAGGTAGAAAATCTATCAATACTAAGGTACCGAAAGTGTCGTTACGATCCGCCGCTTTTTACGCGAGTTATTTCCGAAAAACCTGGGGTCGGCCACCACCCCCCCCCCCCCTCCTACACTGGCGAGGGTTAATAAAAAACAGGATCCTGCTAGCTTAACAATTGACCCCTTCACTTTTAAAACCACGCCAAACACCTGGAATTCTCCGATTCCCCGGTTTTAACACATGACCATACTGGCACTTCGCAGTCGCTCACCGCGAGGACGGCGGTGATGCGGCGGCCGAACCGGAGGTCAACGGTGACCTCGGGCCGATCGCCGACGACCATCGCCGTCAGCCGGGCCGACATCCGCCTGCTGCCGGGCCGCTCGAACACAAGGTCCAGCTCCATCGGCATCTGATTCATCTTCAGCTCGCCTCCGAGCGTGTAGGCGTTCTGCCCGGCCTGCGCCACGGCACGCGCCATGTAGAGGCCGTCGGTGCCGGGCACCAGGCGCGCCGACAGCTCGTAACGCGGGTAGTGCGGCATGCTGAAGGTCAGCTCGCCGCCCAGCTCGTCGCCCCCGAGGGAGAGCTCGCCCACCAGCGCCACCTCGTTCACCTTGCCGTTGGTCTCGTGCTTCGCCACCACCTGCAAGTGACGAGGTGAGACGCGTCAGCGAACAGGAGTGTCGAAACGTGGGTAGATAGTCGGGAAATACGGGGAGAGACGGGATTAGGATGGGAAGAGATGGTCAGAGACGCGGGACAGTTCAGAGATGAGTTTGAGGCAGACGAAAAGGTAGTCGTTGTGTGTGACTCCCACAGTCCACACAACACATTTTATGTGGTAAACAATGTAATCTTTGATTCCAATGCCTGAACCAGTCCTTACAGATCGAAACTGAGGACGGAGACCTGACGCTGTAAACCGAACCAGTGATGCTCACTCTGAGGTGCCCGCTGTGCTCCTCCTGACGAACACCGGTGTTTAGGGTGTAGGTGGACGTTGGCAGGGCTAGCTCAGTCTTCACCCCGTAGCGGAAACCGCTGGCGTCATCCTTGTAATCCACAGCAACCTTCGTCTTCGCGAAGTACTCCTTGTTCAGCTGAGCCTCAGTTGCGACGACGAGCTTGTCGTCCTTGCTGAACTGTTAGGTTGACAGAAGGACATTAGATCTACAAGTTGTCGACGAGATATTGTGGGAACGCTCACAAATGTCGGCACCTACCAGATAATGCGAAAAATAATATATAACGGATGTGGTTCATTCGTCCTGATGCCAATTTCCCTGTGTCCGTGTATTTTTAATTCGTCAATTTGCTATGGAAAGCATTTTAGAGCGAACCTGTCGCCAAATTGTATACCAAGTTTCAATACTTACGTCCAGACTACCACCCAGCTTGAAGTCGATATTCAAGTGCTTGGCGACGAAGCCGATGTTGCCGCCAAATTTATCTCTGATGAACTGCGACTCGGAGGAAAGTTCGTAGGTGCGTTCCCCGCGGGTGAGCACGGCGTTTGCCTGGTAGCGTTCTGATGTCTCGCGGTGTTCTGCTGTCAGCTGGAAGTCCAACATCGGCAGCGCAGAGAACTGTGACACAAGGCCGCCGCAGTGGTCAGATATGACGGCAGAAGTGCAGAAGGATGCATGTGGAGTGACTCTAAGGGCGTAGAGTGATCGTTTGGAAATGACCTACCCGGACAGAACAGACGTAAATGAGTTGAACTGTTAAAAGTAGTATCAGATTTACGTTTGTCAAGTAAAATTCTTACATGTTCTTTTGAGGAATATTCATCAAAGCAGAGTCGGTAGGAAAGCAACTCTGTTTTTAGTCATACCTTGGTATCGACGAAGAGCCGATAGGTCTTCTCGTCGTCGCCCTCGTACTTGCTCGTCTTGGAGTTGATGCTGATCGTCTGGGGCTGGCCGTTTAAGAAGGTGTACATGGTGTTGGTCTGGATCAGCAGGTTATCGCCGACCACGCGGAAGGTGCCCTTCATGTTGCCGTCCAGGATGAACGACTTCATGGAGGTGGCGACCGTGTAAGTGCCATCAACCTCGTTGAGGGAGCCTGTAATCGAAATGCATTTAACATATTTTGAAGTCAGGCGTAAATACAGTGTCATCCCGTGGCAATAACTTCGAACTTTTTAAAATTATTTTAGGTATGATAAGCATAGTGAAATTCTTACAAATATGTACTAATTCATAGGCATGAAACATGTTTTCATCCAGTGACGAATTGTTGACCTCTCATTTTTTCGCTAACTTAGTACCAACTTCATAATAACGTTATTTTGTTTGATAGGAACCCGCTAGACAATAGCAAAAACAAAAAATGTCACTAAGCTTTTCTTACCCTTGAGTACTAGAGGCGTCTCGAAGACTTTGGTGATGACGAGGTTGACCGTGTACTTATGCTTGTTCTTGTTGGCGATCAGGCTGCCCTCGAAGTTGCCCAACTCGCCCATCGGGCCGCGAATGCTCAGCGAGGGTGAGTAGCGGATAGTTACGGCCGTATCATCAATAGCCAAGCTGCTGGTCACACCGAACAGCTCGCGGTCGTCCATCTTCAGCGAGACGTCGGCGCGTTTGGTGCGCCCATCCAGGTTCAGTGCACCAGACACGTCCATCGACTTGATCGGTGTGTGGAAGCCGGCCTTGAACTCGCTGCTCTCGTAGTCGATGGTGTAGTCGACGCTGATGCGGCGATCGATGGCAGAACCAACCGTGTCGATGACGAAGCTGGACTTGCGGATGCCCTTCTTGTTCGAGTGGCGGTACTCAAATTCGAAGGCCTTAAGAGTGTCGGCCTTCTCCACGGTGAAACGCGCGGTGAGCGGGCCAGAGAACAGACAGCTGGGAAGAGCAGACGTGCCACGAGAGTAGCTGACATCGGCGCAGAAGTTGATGCCCAGAAGGCCCGTGCTGATGTGCTCGCCAGAGCACGACTTCAGCTCGTAGCGGTTAGCGGCGTGCATCTCCAGCTTGCGGGCCTTGTTCCTGAACACACTGTGGAAGCGAGTATTGACGTCCAGGATCTCGACCTTGTCACGAGGCATGTTAATTCGCACAGACACAAGCTTTCCGCCATCGACGCGAGCGTGGCCATCAAGGATGGTGGACGTATGGAGGTTGGTGTTCATCTTGAGTCCAGTGTGGGCAACGTGAGCGTCGACCAGCATTTCACTCATGATCTCCACGGCGGCAGATGGCTTGATGTGGCCGTCAATGTTGACCTTGTTCCAGCTCTGGACGTCGAAGCTGCCGCCGGTCTTCAGCGACAGGGTGGCAGTGCCGGTAGCCTTCAGAGTGAAGGGGAAACCGGCGATCGTCGGGATGGTGTAGGCCGAGTCCAGGAACTGGTAGTTCTCCGTCCAGTCCATGTCCTTGGCGAGCTTCTGCAGGAAGTCAAGCGGGTTCTTGGCGCCCATTGAGGCGACCAGCTCCTTCAGGGAGTCGTACTTGCCGAACTGCAGCTCGTTGCCGAAAATCTTCATGTAGGCGGAGGCCTTAGGCGACTGGATGCGACCGCTGGACAGGGCGTTATCCTGGCGGCCACGCATCGTCTTAAGGATCTGGCTAATGGTCTCCTGCGGGTAGATGCCGTTGTCGCCGAACAGACTCTCTGAGAAGTCCTCCAGTCCCTCCACGCGACCTCCGATCTCGAGCAGGTTGAACGCCTCGCCGAACAGGTCCACAGTCAGGTTAAACATGCCGGACCTGGGCATGTACGAATCGGGCGTGAAGACGACGTTGGCATCGACAGTCGCGCCTGCGTTCATCGACTCAGAGAACATCGTCTTCTCGAAGAAACGGGAGAACTTGCGCATGTCGGTATTGAACTTGTTAGCCAGATCAACATTGTAGAGCAGCGTCTTCATGTAGCTCTTGGTCGGGTCATTGGTCTCCTGCATGTTGGTTAGGTGACTCCACACGAAGCTGCTGACTTGGTTGACCGTCTCAGTAGAGAGAACCTCCTGCACCTTATCGACGATTTCGTGCGTTGGGCACTGCATCACCGCCAGATAGGCGGCAACACGCACCTCGGTGTCTTCGCGGTTGTTAGCGAACGTCTTCATCAGGCCGCTGTCGGAGACGGTGCTGCATGGCATCCTCCGGAAGGCTTGGATCGCCGCCAGACGCACCTCCATCGAGTTGTCGTCGTCCTCGAAGCATCTGCGCAGCTTGGAGCTGCCGTCGAACAGGCGGCCGGCATTGCCGAGCGCCTTAAGAGCAGTGAGCATCTTCACCTCCTCGTCCTCAGACACCGCGCGGCAGCCTGACCCGAGCTCACGCTCCAGCTGAGCGACCACGGAGCGCACGGGCGCCTCCTCGGTGCAGCGGACGTTGCGCTTGCAATAGTGGTGCACCAGAGAGGACACGCCAAGGAGGGTCTGGCGGCGCGCATCCTGGGCCTCCAGCAGTGGCGCCACGGCGGCCACCATCTCCACGTTCGGCTCGTGGACGAACGCCAGCGACGTCATCCAGCGGTCGGTGGTCTCCTCGGTCACGCGGCCGTGCAGGATCATCTCTCGCATCATCGCCAGCGCCGGCGCCGTGCCGGCCAACGGCAGCGCGTCGACGAAGTATCGCTGGGCGGCGCTGTCGACCACCAGCTGCGCGTCCAGCTGGGTCAGACCATCCTCGTTGAAGTGGCGCAGCATGCGCACGAGGCGCGTGAAGAGGCGTGGCACGTCGGGCCGCACGTTGTCCGAGGTCTTCTCCTGCAGCTGACCAAGCAGCTCAGCAGCGGCGGGTACGCGGTTCTGCTGGGTCAACTCGTCGTCCGTGTGGTCGAACATCATCGTGGTCTTCGTGGTTGGCATGGCTGGGAACGAGAGAAACTCGTTGCACATGATTTGGTTGGCACTGGTGATGCTGCAGACATTCAAGGTACGCACTGTACTGATGTCGTTAACTTCCCTCCTGTTGTGCAGGTTTGGATTACTTTTGTTGATAAACATTGAGCTTTTGTATTGTTTTGTGCCATGTTGCATTAACCGCCCAAACTATGCAATGCTCAATGCCTTGCCGCGACTTAAAAGGGAGCAAAATATTCACGGGCATTTTTCACTGTTAATGCATGATAAGCGATCCCACTCGGTATCCAACACAACTGAACAAAAACGGCCATCGGAACCACGGTCTCATCTTCGCAACAGAACCATCTATTTTTCCCAACAGCGTTACCATTTTCCTTTTCCCAATCACCAGATTGAGTTCCCTAATCCCCCCCATGAAGCGGCAGACGGTACTCACCCTCGTCGTCGCCCTGCCACCACCACTTGCCGGCGTCGCGGATGACGCGTTCCGTCATGCGGACTGTGGTGTGCGTGACGGCTCCGTTCTCCCCCTGCGAGAACGGCTTGAACAGGTGGCTCTCGCGGCAGACGGCCGACCGAAGCCGGTCCTCCGAGACCTTCTGCTCGCACTGCAGAGAGCTCCTGGCGGCGGCGGGGACGCATAGTGTCACGCGAGATCCACAGGGGATGAGGGGTACGGTAGGGGTAATCGGGGGAGGGGGGAGGGGGTGGCAAGGGAGGAGTCACAGGATGGAGCACAGGAGGAGCAGGGGTATCGTCTGAGTTTGGTCACAGCCAATATGCTAAAACATGGCAAAGATATGGCCGAGTGGCAAAGGTAGCGGTGCTTGACCTTCATGGTACAACAGTTTTGTCGACGACGGCGACAATGTCGCCGTCGTTGCTACATCTTTGGTCTAATTTTCAGCTCTGCTATCGCAGTCCAAATCGTACTCTTAACGTTCTGATCTAATGGGAAAGTTGGAACTAACTAAGAATGCTGCGTGATGTTGATAAAAGTATTCATGGTATTATTAATTTCGAAAATGGATAGAACAGAACAGGCACGTAGCCAGGATTTCACTCAGGGAGAGGCCACGACACATTTTTAGCTACCCGGCTGGGGGGAGGGGGGGCGGTCAAAATATTTCAAAATTCGATTCTTTCCATGCGACGCCATAGGCATAATGTTAAAAGCTCAGCAAAATCCCATTTTATCAAGTGTAAACTGGATCGGCCAGGGTATTTGTATGTGTGAGGGGAGGGGGGG
>JARFNZ010145826.1:0-10190 GCA_031763405.1 Balanus nubilus
CCTCGGCTGCAGCGCCTCCAGCCGCAGCTCCCCGGCCGACAGCCGGTACCGGCCGTGGTAGAAGTCGCCGCTCTGGAGAGCCGTGCGCGACTCGCCGTCGTCCCAGTACAGCTCTCCGCTGGCCTCGGCGCCGAACACGGCCAGGCCGAACGGGTTCTGGCGTGCGGCGGCGGTGGTGGTGTCGTTGCGCTGCCAGGGCAGGATGGCGCCGGCGCGCGCGAACACGGGGATCATCTCGTCCATGGCCACCTGGTACAGCTGCGAGCCGGAGCGGGCCGCGTCGCTGTAGGCGAGCCGACCGTCCCGCAGGTCGTACCACTCGCCGGCCGGGAACGTGACGTTGACGGACGTCATGCTGGCCTCGTCCAGGATCGGCGCCACCATGACGGCATCGCCCCAGAGGAACTGTGTGTCGACGCCGCGCAGCGCCGGGTCCGTGGCGAACTGGAACGCCAGCGGCCGGACCACCGACTCGCCGAAAGCCTCGGCGCGCCAGAACAGCGTGTACAGGTAGGGCAGCAGCCGGTAGCGGAGGCCGAGCGCGTCGCGGGCAGCCGCCGCGACCGAAGGCCACACGGCCGGGTCCTGGTCGCGCGTGCCGATTGTGTTGTGGTTGCGGCTGAACGGGTAGAACGCGCCGAGCTGCGTCCAGCGCAGGCAGAGCTCCTCGGTCGTGTCGCCGTTGAAGCCGCAGATGTCGGAGCCGACGTACGGGATGCCGAACATGTTGAACTCGAGCATGCCGACGACGGAGCGCTTCATGTCCTTCCAGCGGGCGGTGTTGTCGCCAGTCCAGTGTCCGGCCCAGCGGCCGGAGCCCGGGAACGTGGAGCGGCCCACCAGCAGGCCACGCCGCCCCTCCAGCAGCTGGTCCATGGCCGACCGCGTGGCCGCCGCCTCCGCCCATCCGAACAGGTTGTGCACGTCGTAGTGGAGGAACGGCTGCGAGTCGTTACCCTGCCGGCTAGTCATGCAGATGGTGTGGTCCGACAGGCGCTTGCTCTCGTTGCCCGGGTCGCGCGCCCAGCGGGTCGGGTACGGTGGGCTGTCCCACGCGGTGTCGGGACACTTGAGGCTCCAGGGCGGCAGGTTGTCGGGCCAGTTGAACGGCTTCTCCAGGTTGGTGCCGAACGAGGAGGGCTCGTTCATGTCGATCCAGAAGCCGTCCGGACTGCCGGCTGCCTGCAAGAACATCTTCAACTCGGCCGTCCACCAGGCCACCGTGTCCGCCTTCAGGAAGTCGGGGAACAGCGTCTTGCTCTCGGGCCACACGTAGCCGACCACGTAGTCGCGGCAGCCGTCGCACTGGTCCGCCGGCACCAAATCGCTCTTGAGCCACTTGATGAAGACGTCGCTCTGCACGCCGCGGTCGACCGACGGGTAGGTGCCGAACTCGGCTGCGATCGCAGGGTCGTAGATGTACACAAAGCGGACACCCTCCGCGTTCCGCAGCTCCTGCACGTAGGCCGGCAGGTCGCCGAAGTTGTGCGGGTCGATGGTGAAGTCGCGACGCACGTCCATGTAGTCGATGTCCGAGTACTGAATGTCCTGCGGGATCTGCGCCGCCTTCATCCTCTGGCGGACGGCGCGGATGTCCGCGGTGCCTGTGTAGCCGTAGCGGCAGAGCTGGAAGCCGAGCCCCCAGTAGGGCGGCATCACCGGCAGGCCGATGGTCTGGTAGTACTGCTGCAGCACCTCCAGCGGCGAGTCGCCGAAGAAGAGGTACATGTCCAGGATGCCGCCCGTGGTGCGGAACGTCAGCGCCGTGCTGCCGTCGGCCAGCCGGAACAGCCGGTACTCCATGGCGTTGCTGTTGAGGAAGAGCACGCCGTAGCTGCGGCCGGTGTCGTCCTCGATGGCCGTGAAGAAGGGATGCACGCCGTACAGGTTCTCCACCCCATCGCCGGGCGGCCGGTCGAGCGCGAACAGTGGCCACGTCTCGCCCGCCCCAAGGTCATGTCGGAAGCTATCGTGATTATTCTCGCCAAAGCCGTACACGTCACTTCCGGCCAGCACGAACGAGGCTTCGATGAACTGGTCGCTGTAGACGAACTGCGGCAGCATTCGCAGCACCTGGGCGCCGGCGTGCCGCACACTCAGCTCGAACTCTGGCTCGGCGCCGGCCGAGGCCAGCGAGACCTCGTAGACGGGCTGGTCTGGCGAGGTCGGCAGCGGCGGCACGTTCAGCTGCAGCGGCACCTCGTACCGGCTGGCGTTGGCGTCACGGAACTGCCCACACGAGAGGACCGGGGTCAGTAGGAGAAGGGACGCCCAGCGGGCGGGTTCCGTAAAGTCGGAGGCAGTGAGTGCCATCACACAGTTCTATAGCGACTGTCTCGGATTTTTACGAATTTCGTCTGCGGGTAGAAGACGTCGTGTTATTTCAAAAATCCGGCTCAATTGCGATAGCTGGCGACCTTCAAGGCCAAATTTGAGGTCAAAGGACGGAAACGTTCTATAACCGAAACTTGTGGTCCGATTTAAACCAAAGTAGTCGCAAATGATTGCTCGTGCATCGAATTCTAGCGTGATCGAGACTTCCAGCTTTCTAGGTCATGACCTTCATGGCAGTGTTCGTCATGGGCCGGGCCGGCCCTATGGGCCGTGGGTTGGGCCGCCAATGGGCCTGGGCTGGGCCTGAATTGTAAGGAAATAAATGGGCTTTTGATGGGCCTGGGCTCGTGTTTTGAAATTATATGAACATTTCCACGTAAAAAGTGAAGTATGTTTAATCAGAATTCATCGTTCTGCGTAATAAAAATAAAGTTATACCTTCCTTTAGACATAATTAAAGTAAATGTACTAGGATGATTGTATTTCCACGGATAATAGCATGTTTATTGCTTAATATTTATGGGCTGGGCTAGGCCTAGGCCTAAATATTATGAGTTTGACTGGGCATAGTCTGGGCCTGGGCTTGGTGCTCATGGGCCTGGGCTGGGCCGGGCTGAGGGTTGGCGGGCCCATGGTGAACACTGCTTCAAGGTCAAGTTCGAAGTTTTTCACGCAAGCCTTTGTCACGAGGAATCGTTTGAGACCTATTTTTGTATAAATCGTTTGGTCAGTTTAGGCTCTAGAACGTCCCCCTTTCTTTGACCTTGAAGGTCGACATGCTATCCCAAAATGAACCTGTTTTTTAATAACACGGTGGCTTTGATCTGTAAACGATGTTTCATGAAAATCGGCATGTCGCTGGAACTGTGATGCCGCTGCCGCTAACTTCACGGGCACAGCACGTGGTCGGTTTCTAATATGCATGATTAATTTATTTTAGTATTAGGTAGGATGGTAAGATCATACATGAAATTATAGTTACCATATTAAAAATAATTTCGGCAGCATAAGTTTTGCTATATGGAGCTCACGCTAACACCGAGAAACTGCGAACTATTGCTGCGGTGCTGGATGTTTTACAAAACATAAACATGGTAGGTATGGGCAAGGTCCCTCGAGTGCTTATAGGTTGGGTATTATGTTGGTCATGGGTTGTGATTACGACCCTTTTAGAAATGCACCGCGAGATTCAGCGATAATGAAATAATAGCCTTTTTACGTTGCTCTTTATTGCGTTGGTACCATCTGGTAAGGTACCAACATACCTAACCTGAGAGACCTAACCTATAGTTTATTACATATGTTCGTGGCACCTATGGTTTGATATGCAGCGAAACATTTTTATGTTTTCTGTTGTTTTAATTTTAAGATAGGTATTTTAAGGTTCTTCCAGAAAAAAGTAATTTTAAGATACTTTCAGAGAAAATAAATAATTAGCATATCTGTAAGTTTATCTTATCGATATAGGTAGGTAGGGTAAACCCGGGGAGCACCACCTACCTATACCTACTTGGGAACACTGCCCATGCCAGTATCTAGAAAATAAAAAAAACGGAGCCAAGTAGCTGCCGGTCAATTTCTAGTGTCTCTAAGCATGTAGAAAATGCGAGTGAATTCATCCGAAAAGTTTCATTTTCATGTGATATATAAGGGAAAGTTAAAATATATGACAAAATGATCAGAATGATTGTTTTTCTCCATTTATATCTCCATAAACAAAAGATCCCGGCCGTATCTTTGGACATGTATCAGTGGTACCTAGTGTTAGTATACACTATTCAGCGACACACGCCGTGGTTTTCTAATGTCTGCGGCTATAACATTACACGTCATGCCATTTAAAGGGACATCGTCACCTCTGGCGGTAATGTAAAAAACGGTTAATATCAACGTTACGAATTTTGTGTCACTGTTGAAGGCCGCCAACGTAAATATTGCATGGAATTTAGCGCACTCAAATTCATTAAATTAAAGTTAAGTTTATTAAACAACATTAACAAATTATATGGTTAATTAAATTCAATTGAAGTTTATTAAAATACATGAAATTAAGTACATATCAAAATAAAGAAGTTCCTAGCGGCACGCTCTACAATGAGGTTTGTTTACATTTATCCTGCGCCGCCAAGCATAATATTCAAATTCGCCGCAGAGGATGGACCAAAGACGGGTGGAATCCGAATTCCGAAGACATCGTGAAGCGCATTGCGTACTTAACTTAGCCATAACATCTCCGAATCGTGCTGATTCATGTTCTTTCGAAAGGTAAAGAGAAGACTATGAATACTGAATAAGACTAAAGAACAAATGAGAATAGAACTTTAAACGAAAAACCCAAAGATAACATTCTTTTGTTGGTGCACTCCAAAACCTTAATTAAATTTCTCCTTCAAATGTCCTTCAATAGTGATGGTGCGATTCCAGTCATTTGAAAGTCTGTAAGGTTAGGAAAAGTATCTACGGTTTTGCTAAACTAGTGCGAGAGACCAATCTTTAAAGGAAGATTGCAGACGACCGAGGGCGAAGTTTTTTAAACGGACTGGAATGGCTTAACAGGGGAAACTGGCCTAGCAGGTATCCAATTGTGTATTTTAGGTGACAATGTCCCTTTAACTCGACTGACTGGGGAGCACCGCCCGGCCCGGACGGGGTTCCACGTATGGTAGGGAAATACTATCCTGAGTGGATAGTCTACATTAAACGGCGGATATATTTCATTCGATATAAACTTGTGTGCTGACTCGTATATCATGCTATTTATGTACGAAGTGCCTTGAGAAGGTGGAAAAAGATGGTGATGATCGAGCTGCCTGCATTGGGATATGAAACTGATTATACCTCCTCCCCCCCCCCCGCATCATTCGGAGGCAACGTCGGCTGACCCCACTTATCAGAAGTTGCGACCATTTATCGGACCGTAAAGGGACATTGTCACCTAAAATACAAAATTTGATATGTGATAAAGCCAGTTTCCCCTGTTAACCCGCCCGGCGCTGGGGTCTCCAGCCACCTTCCGTTGGCTGGGGGGGGGGGGGGGGGGGGGTTTTGGCCCCCCCCCCCCCCCCACCTCGGGTTTTTCGTCAATAGCAAAAAACGGCGCCGCTGATCGCCGCCAAAACTGGCACAATTATTCGGACAGCGACGGCGCGCATTATGTAAGTTTTTTTTTAAACTCAGGTCAACTCAGGTCAGGTCACCAGTCCAGGTCACGTGTGACCCCCACCTCCACAAATGTTTGCAGGTATGCCACAGCCACAGTGATTGACCGATGGATTTGAAACTTGCAGCCGTACATAAGGGTATCAGTACCTACAACTTGCGAATCTCGGATTTGTTTATGTCGGTGACCTGAGGTCGGGTCATTTGGGTGACCTCCCCATTATAAGTCAATGAGAAAATCTTCAAAAGCTTCTTATTTCAATGATGCAAATCGTATCAGCCCAGTTCTTTCAGGATCATGTTATCTTAGGCCATTATTGATGGTACAGGCGCAGTGATCTCTTACAAGGTCATCCGAGGCCATCCGATGTCACAAACCTATTTTTCCCAATAATTTGTGATAGAATGAAGTTAGAGACTTGACAATGGTACCTAAGAGTTTTTACCGTAAAGACGCATCGATTCATTTGCATCATGACCCAACTCGACCTACTTGGGTCACCAAAAATTTCAAATTTTGACTTAAATTTCATAAGGTTCAAAATTTGGCATAAGGTCAAGGTCACCACGTGATCTTGACCTTGTCAAATTTTGAAAATGACCTATTGTAAAAATGATATGGTTCGATTTGCCTTGACGAGAGGAACACGATGATGCCAAAAGCATTACGTTATCTGTCATAGCTAAAACATAATTCGCGAGAAAAAAGAAAGATTTGGCAAAAAAAAACTTGTTGACCTCCCATGACCTCTGCAGCCTAAATTGCTGGCCTGAGGTCACTTTTGACGCAACAATGCGATAGGGAATTTCAAGAGCTTTCGATTGCTTCTTTTCCGTCCTTCTTCTATCATAGCGCCCGAGATAATAGGGATTTCTGAAGTGATGTCCCAGCTTCTCGTAATATGACAAAATTTACCTTCGTTGACCTTTGGTGACCTTATATCGACCTGACCTGAAAATAACCTGCGTAATATCTATATTCCTTGTCACGATATATCTAACTCCGTTTACCGCTTGTAGATACGTTGCGTGGTTTTCGAGATCTTAGGGGGGAGGGGGGCGGAACACCCCCCCCCCCTGGCAGTCGGTGTTCGGCGCGAACACCCGGCAGTGCGAGGGTTAACATCCGATAGGAAAAATATATTATTTTGATCTTTGATCCATACATAAGCCAAATAAATACACCATTGCATTGCAAAACCTTGTGTGATACATTTGAAACTCAGGGTAAGTCTGCATTCATTTGCTACCAATTCGAACATACACTACGTTTCTCCATCTTTTCGTTTTCAATGGTGATGTTCAACGCGGTCAATAATGCGTGAGATGTGATTGGCCATCGCCAACCAGCAACATGTTAAATCCTTAATGAAATATAAACATAGACCTGAGCTGATATAGGTTAGCGCGGAACCTTATGAAGTTATTGGGAAGACTGACAAGAACCTGAAGAAGAGTAAATGCCCATTATAAATCTAGCTACCTTGGGATTCTGGCACAACAGTAATACCTGATTCAGTACGTAGAAGCAGCCATCTTCAGTTCTATCCTTAATTAAATATTTCGCAGAAATACGACATTGTAATTCATGGCAAACCACAGTTATCATATCTATGAGCTGCGCATAATTGTGAGTTACGTATGTTGTACAAAACATGTTACATGTAAGACGTTGCAACAAAAAAATGTGTCTTCCCACAAATAAGCAAAAATGTATGTACACATCTAACTAAGCACGAATACTTCATATGACGTCGTTGAACTTGAGACATTATTCACAATAGGACTAGATTGGTCTGCTGATTCAGAATAAAGCTGGCAAATATAAACAACAGCTGCCGGAGAGACAGAACGATGATCCACACACATTCACATCAAGGGTCTCAAATGTAGAACACGATCAGCAGCACTGCACCTTCTACACCAGTTTCTGTTCGTCACGTTGGGCTGTAGAAACTAGTGCAAAAGCTATCTACCGCAAGTGCACATAACTTTAGGCCAGCTGCCTTAAAGGGATATTCCCAGCTAAAACAAAATGGTATATGTTGATAGAGCCGGTTTCTCTCGTTTCACCAATTACGTCCGTTTTGAAAAGTTTGGACTGAATTGTTTGCAATCTTCATTCGAATTTGAGCTTTTCAAATTTGTTTCTTCTTTCGAATACCTACTGCAAGAAAAATAATGACAAAAATGTGAAAATTAATTTTAAATAAAGATTGCAAAAGACTGAAGGCGAACTTTTCCTAACGGACTAAACTTGTATAACGGGAGTAACTGGTTCTATCTCACATCAAATTTTATTTAGCTGAAAATTACCTTCATTTGTTCCCATTGTGCTGACATTGACGCCGGAAAAGGACACTGCGGTTTTCTGGCTTAAACGGAGCAGCGCACTACGTTTGGAGATGCAGTGATTGCTGAAGTCAACGCAGTCCTGTCCATGTCAGAGCATGACACTGCTAATCACGCTAGACGAACAAAGCCGCGCACGCTCTCTGCTCTCGCATTTTTAAGAGAAGCCCTCTCGTCGAGCAGCGGCCCTAGACTCACTCGATTCAGCTGCCTACCAGACCATCAGCTGACATCTACACACCACCGAACTCTGTGTAGAAACACGCGTGTGCGTGACATCGTCAGCCAACCGTTTCGCTTCACCCTCACACGTCGTTCAAGTGGAAGGCCACGATTTCTGCGGTGCTGACGGTGTTGTTCCCAACGGGCTCCTTGGGCGCCAGAGGAGCGGCCTCGTCATCGCGGGAGATCTGCCTCGACTGCTGGCCGTCGCGGGAGATCTGCCTCGACTGCTGGCCGTCGCGGGAGATCTGCCGCGACTGTTGGCCGTCGCGCTGACTCTGACCCGGCCCCGGCCCCTGTCGCTGGCCCTGGCTGCGGTTGGCCGCCGGCCCCAGGCCTCCCTGCTTCCTCATGGCCCGCGCCAGCTGCGCCAGGAACATGCGGAAGGCGGTGATGTCCAGGTTCTTGGCCAGCAAGCTGAGGAAGAAGAAGTCTCCGACCTTGATGTTACGCACCACGTCCTTGATGTCCTGCGACTTGAGCGTGTGCGCGCGACGCTGGAAGAGCGGGACGCGGAACCGCTTGATGAACATGAGAGATGTGCGGAAGAAGAAAACGACGCAGGTGATGCAACTGAGTATCATGAGCCAAAACCAGAGGAACAGGTACACCTTCTCGTTGAGGATGTTGAGCGCCAGCACGCAGATGGCGTCCAGGTTCTGTACAGAGCCGGAGGCGCCGAACATCTTGAGCTCGCACTTGGTCAGCTTGGGGAATGTGAACGTTAGAGGACTGACCTCTACCGTGCTTGATCTGCGGAAGTACTCGACGCAGCGCGGCCCGTACGAAAAGAACTCGTTGTTGATGAAGTTGTTGATGAGGATCATGTTGGCGAACACATTGACGATGTTGAGGAAGTCGCACAAGATGAAGCGCAGGTAGTAGCCGTCGTAGGAGCCGAGAGTCTCGTTAACGTACATGCTGAGGTTGCCGATCTTCTTCTTAAGGGTATCTTTGTCCATGTTGGGCAGGCGCATGTCGTGGACGAGTGCATGCACGCGGCCGTCCTCGTTGATCTCCCACATCCAATGCGGCAGGTAGAAGAGCACGCCCTGTATGAAGAGCACGAAGGGCACCCACTGGTAGTACATGTGGTACTTGCGATACTCGTTTGCCTGCTGGGTGCCCAGCCCGTAAAAGTCTGCGGGGGTGAGAGGGAGACGGTCAGACTCGATGGAAGGACACATGCTCAAATTCCAACACAGGCAAGGAACGAAAATCGCACAACACAAATGCACTTGACGCGCCGTGGAGGAGGTCTGAGAATTACGCGCCCTGGGGGGCGGCTTCCGCCCCCCCCCCCCCAAGATCTCGGCTCATATGAAAGCTAGAATAACGATCTTTGGGAGTAGGCGCGGGCGGTGGTTAACTCTATTGTGTGCAATTTTCATGATCCTAGGTCCATATCTTCAGGGTCAAATAAGGTCGAGTGAGGTCAAATTTTCCATAATAGGACTTTGTTCCAGAAACTTCGCAGTATATCAAAACCTATGGTAGCTAGGACGAATCCGAAAACGGCAGTAGAAAGCCCTTGGAATAATTTTGATTTAGTGACATCAGATTTGACCCCAGGTCAAAAGATTAGGCTCCAGAGGTCATCAAATGTAGAACAAAATGTTTTCTTCAGCAAATCTTTGTTCGTAAATAACTTTTTACCAAATAAAAATAGGACAATTATTTTGACACCATCGTGTTTCTTTCGTCCAGGCGGTTTAACATTCAAACTTAGACCTGTTTAGGTTAATCTCAAAATTTGATTTTGGGTCAAGGTTAACCCGCCCGGCGCTGGGGTCTCCAGCCACCTTCCGTTGGCTGGGGGGGGACGTTTTTCGCCCTTCCGCTAACTACCGCTAACTTAACGCTAACCTCCGCTAACTTAACGCTAACTTAACGCTAACCTCGCTAACTTCCGAACTAACCGTCCGATCGGGACGCGTAAGGCGGCGATTGAAAGGTCTCAACGAGACGAATCTAAGTCATGATTAAAATTTGCTTTCCAAGGTCAAAGGTCAGGTCAAGGTCAGGTCAAAGGCAAAAAATGACGTGTTTTCGCATTTAGGCTGCAGAGACCAGACTACTAACAGCAGCGTGCCCAAACTCGACCAAAACACTTCCATATATCA
>JARFNZ010145837.1:0-10190 GCA_031763405.1 Balanus nubilus
GTATGTGTGTGCATATAGCCACATGTATTTACACAATAGTTCAGTGGGAAAGAAACACCGTCGTTTAAAAACACATACTAATTACTAATTAAAAATAAAAATAGTTCCACTTGCTTGCCGGACGTGTAAGAGACATGCGCATACATTAGATCACCATCATCATCACTCCAGCTTAGCAGGATAGGATCACACTACATTCCGCCAATCCTCTTTCTTCTCTCCACCGCGACCCAAGATCGAGATCGACATAACCAGTCATATTTCCAGGTCGACCAATAATAAGGGATCATCTCTTTCCCTCATGACATATGACCGCTGCGTCTCGACATCTCAAAGCTCAAAGCTAACTGTTGATATCACACAGCTGAACTGAACAAACAGGCTTTGCTTTTCGCTCTGAAGGACGTGGAAGAAGCTAAGTAGGCATTAAAAAGCTAAGGAGAAGCGCGCGTGTACACATATAATATTTTTCCAGGCGCTACTGGGTTTTCTCTCCATATCCGCACATGATATTGCAGAGCTCCCCCGACCTGCCCACAGGACAGACCAGCAGGGGTTCGCTGGCTAGCCGCAGAAATTAGACCCATGCCGCTGAGAACTAACGAGCCGTCATTGGCGGATCGCGGCGGCGGAACGAGCGGCGCGCCGTTAACGAATGGCCGCCATGTCACCCCATCACTCGCCAGCGACCGCCAGCCCCGGCCGCGCCGCGCATTGCTTCAATCTGCTCCATTATACAGCAGCTGGAGATTCATGGCTTGCCAATTGACTCTGCGCCCGCGGCAATTCACCGTCAGTGAAACTTTTACGCTCTGGGACGGCCGGAAACCAAGCGGCTGAAAAATTCACGAAGAGCAGCTCCCAGCACTCCCATCTCAACACCACCACCTGGAAAAGGTTAAAAATCCGACCGCCTCATATTAGCCTCGGTCGGCCGCCGACATGATGAAAAGCCGAGCTTTTATAGCCGAGAGTGTCGGAGAGTTTATATCGCGGTAAATACGCTCACCGAACGCCGTGATTTCCAAGCTGAGAGTGTTCGGTGATGGAAAGGTGTTTTAGAGCTTATCGAAGGTGACGGCTTAAAAGGTGGCGCTGTCAGGTTGAGACTTCAGTTATACAAAGTTTGGTTTGAAGATTAAGAATGCGTATGTTTTGGCTTAAGAATGGTCACTTGTACTTTAATACAATAGGAATTAAATATTAATCGTGGTACCAGCACCATTAAGTGTCTTGTACTAAAAAAAGTGAATGTATTACGGATGACGTTTACTTTCAGGTTTGTATATGTGGATACATCAGTGGATTGTTATTAATATGTCAAAACTATCAACACGAAAAATATATGCCTCTGCGAATCTTGAGCAAGGATTCGAAGTAACTTATGTCCTCACCTATTGTGAATATCTATGATGCCTGTGAAACGACTTCATTAGGGCGGGAAACCAATGGCGGCCCTCTATTTCTAGGCAGCTAGTCCCCTCTCGCTGGTCTCAGCTGGTCATGTGACCGGGCGGGTCAGCCCCGACAGGTGGTCAAGTGACCGGGCGGGTCAGCCCCGACAGGTGGTCATGTGACATGGCGGGTCAGCCGGGCAGGTGGTCATGTGACCGGGCGGATCAGCCTGGCAGGTGGTCATGTGACCGGGCGGGTCAGCCCCGACAGGTGGTCAAGTGACCGGGCGGGTCAGCCTGGATAGGTGGTCATGTGACCGGGCGGGTCAGCCTGGCAGGTGGTCATGTGACTGGGCGGGTCAGCCGGGCAGGTGGTCATGTGACCGGGCGGGTCAGCCGGGCAGGTGGTCATGTGACCGGGCGGGTCAGCCGGGCAGGTGGTCACGTGACCGGGCGGGTCAGCCTGGATAGGTGGTCATGTGACCGGGCGGGTCACATAATCTGAGATATGGCCAGCGTTCATCCATGTTCTAGGGAATATAATAATATAATAATATAATAATATAATGATATCTAGGTGGAAGCACCTTTCGATCTCTTCTTGCATGTGTTGAAAATGACGAGCGCTGGACCGACCAACTGGGCTCTGAAGAAGTATTTGTCACGTTACGGCCTCACAAGCTGTCGGATGGCTAATTGCGCCACGAAAATACAAGTGTATAGCTCCCACTGCCCGGTCAGTCACTCATTAGGTCGTTGGACAGGCTGTGGCGGAAGGCTTGGAGGTGGGTAAGGCTGTGGCGGGTCGCGACAAATGCTCATTTTTTAAGATCTCATTGGTCGGTCAGGCGCCGGTTACTTCAAAGGCTTGCAAGAGGAGATGAAGAGGTGTTTCCACTAAGAAACCTAACTAGGACATGCATGGACATGTCAGATTTCATAGACAAAATGTCATTTCAATACTAACCTATCCATTTTTTTATATGACAGAAAGACACCCCTCGCATGTATATTTTCCCTAATTGACGGAGACCTCGCGTCCACTCGGCAATAATCAGCCTCCCACCGATCCAGAACAAGGCAGTTTAGCAGCTGCAGCGGCTTGCAGCATGACTGGCATACCGGCCGCTGGGCACGGCTCACGGTCATAACACGCAGCGTACGGTCCGCCGCGGACGGCCCGGTCCCGCCCCGCACCATTAAACCTCGCCGAACCAGCTGCGCGACCCACCGCGCTCCGGCCAAACCCCGCTACAGTGCAACCAAATAAATCACTCGTTACGAGATAACAATGTGATAATTTCAGTGGTGGCATGACTCAGGTAAAATATCAGCAGTGCTACCTCGATTGCCCAGGTAATTGTTGGCCGTATTCACTGCGCTAAAAGCATGTCATGACCAGGGTTCGCGTCGAGCCTTCTTGTAAACGTTTAAACGGCGAGGTGGTATTAACCATAGCGGACAGTGTTGATTTGCTAGGCCCAGGGTCGGTGTGCACCTGTGCAGAACAAAGGTAGACATTGTAGACATTTGGTAGACATTTTAATGGTTCTCGTTCAAAAGTGTCCTCCATAAAGAATCGCAGATATACCTCGTTTCAAAAAGAGTGTGCAGCCGAAGCGTTGTAATGATAACAGCACGTGACTAAACTCAAACAAGCTTTTTTTGTATCCCGATGAAAATGACTGAACTGTTAAAGGCACTTTCGCTGCACACTCTTTTTGAAACGAGATATGGCTCCAATGTTAAATGAATTAAATTTTGCTTCGTAAATATTTGTAATGGGAAAATATATATTACACGCACGTGACAAAGCTTAAAATACACTTTGAACCGTTTGTTTTTGAAAATAAACTATAGTTGGTATTAATCAGCCGGGTGACAGCACGTGGCCCGCATTTCTGCTTGGGTTGTTTACGATTCTTTTTTCTTTCAATTTAACACACAAAGGCTACGACAATTTTGTAGGGTTACGAGACTAAGCATATTCCATTATTTTAGAGCTGGCGTGCTATTTTTTTTTTTATCTTATAGTGAGAAGAACAAAATGATATATCTATTGAATGCAAAATATTAATATATTATGCTTGCTAATCATCATTTTTGCGGCCTTCTTTGGAGGAAAGCTGGGAGCCTCACATTACGGTGTTGCAAACCCAACGCAGTTACAAAACTTGCGCAAGTAAAAAATAATAATATTGCAACTATCATTCGTTTTGATTTATGTTAAGAGAAATAATACAATATTTGATGTTATTTGGTCCCACTATTTACCTTTTATTGAATGAAAATGTACAAATCAACTACGTATCTTTTTTATTTTGATAGGTGGCGCTGCAATCAACATGGACTGTACTCATATAGGACTATAAACATATTATGTTGCTATAAAAAACTGCATATATTTTTATATATTTAATTTTTGGTATAGCATTTCAGTTTTATTTTTTAAATAGTAACTACACCTTTAAATTGTGTAAATGAATTAGTTAAAATTATTGCCGTTAGGAGCATAACATGTATTGCCCGCCTCGAGATGTTCTTCTTGGGTTAGGAAAAGGTGGCACATGACTGGCGACCCAACCTTATCTAGAAGAATCTTGGTATTAATTGATTGTACCAACTATAATTGGGCTGGTAGGTGCACGGCGCCTCGTGAGTTTCTACTTTCTAATCGTGTTCATGTGAACATGTATTATTCCTGTAGTATGTATATACCTACTGGTGGGATCAATGATCATAGACTACAAGCACTCAGATTTGGATAGTATTTATCCATGTATTTTAACACGTTTTGTGATATTGCCCCAAGGCATGCGACGTACGCCGAGTACAACAATTCAAAGGCACGGGTTATTTAATCCTCGCCATGGGAGGTGCTACCCACCCTTGTTTTTTCTTTTTATAAAATAACTCGTATTTATGGGCAAGTTGCGACGAAATATTGGGCACTCTAATACTGAATAGTTTGACACCTACCTCAACAATTTAAAAACCGTGTCCCACATGACTCATGACCTTTGATCTTCTTTCGAGGTCATTCAAAGCGCAAATGGTGCTCCGTGTCATATCGAAGCTTATAAATCGTGCTCTTCCTGACTTTGTTGTTTAGGAGCAAGTGAACAAGTGTGACTAGGTGACCTTTGTGGTTTTCTATGTGGTCTTTGTGGTTTGTGGAAGTCATTCCATCGGTAAAAGCGCATGTTAGTGATTTTGGAGTCATGTACCTCGCCTCAGTCATTAAGTGACCCAGAACATTGAAATCGGGTACCAACGGCCCTATATTATAACAAGCATAAAGCAACATGCTCATTTTTTAATCGAGACTCTAGCTCAATTAATAATGAATCGGCAAGGGTTTGTACCCCCCCCCCCCCCCTCCGCCACTCCTGCATGGAGACGCAACAGTTTTTATCTGCATTGGTGAGATGTTTCACCTTTAACAGGGTTCTGAACTGAGATAGCAGTTTTGTACAGCAATCGTCGAGGATAAGTGACATCGACATCGTTGTCTTTGATTGTTCAGATGTGACCGTATTGGTGCATTGGTGCATTGGTGCATTGGTGCCTCACCATGGCACCTCCCGGTCGATTTTTCGTGAATAACTCGAAAAAACGTCTGATCGTAAAGTATCTTACAGCACCATACTTCTTTTTAAACTTATCACATGCCAATGCGATTTTCAGAAATAACCGCCATTGCCACGTAGCACCGATGGCACTGGCTAAGTCGTCCCGGAGTGGCATTTTTATAAAAAGAAACAGTTTGTATACTCACCAAAGTTATCGCAAAAGTGGCGAATTGGCCTACAGTTGCTTTAACTGACAATACATCGCACCACATTGTTGTAATTTATACGCGACCAAAATATTACACACCATGCAAACTTTCACAACGAGGTCAACGTTATATTTTTGGTGAAAATTCACGGTCCCCCAGTTTGGAAGAAAACTAATTGGAGTACAGATTTGGTTGTTTTTCCTCCAAGCAGTCCCAACGACGAGGGGTGATGCCAGGTTCAAATGTATTCCTTCAGGGCTGTCAGGAAGCGTACACACTAAACATGGGTGCGGCCAAGGCACCCGGGCTGCCAAGTGAACCCAGTCTCCTCCTGCACTCTTTACGGAAAAGCATTACAAACATTTAGGCATAGGGGTAGGAGCCGGGTGTTGCAGGGGGGGGGGGGGGAGGAGCAAGTGCCCCCCCCCCAAAAAAAAAATAGGTAGGGGAAACGCTCCCCCTTCAACTTTTGAGTCTCAATAGCTAGTCCAAAATTACGAGACATGTTAAAGTTTACATCTTTCACGAGTCCTCAAACGCCGGAACACCGTCAAGAGTCTCAAGAGTCAAGGGCAGTGTGTGTCCGGACCTTTAGGTCCTGAATGTGAGGTTCGTCAATATACTTATAAAATCCAATGAAATGCTATAAAATCCAATGAAATGCTTCACCAATGGAACCCGACATTATTCAGAACATGTCAATTTGAAACGAAGCCATGTCTTACAAAGCATTGATCTGCTTAGTCAGAATATTTTGGCACACGTTATTACATCATATTAAGACAATATATTGAGAATTGAAAGTAGATAGCCACTGCTGATATGCAATTCGGTTTGGGAAGCATAGCAGCTATAACGTGACAACGGGCCTGGGTGTCCTGTGGGATGTAGTCCCGCCGTATAATATTTGTTTCCTTCAGAAAGCTGATTGCTTAATGTTTTACACGTTCTTTATATAACTGTAGTATCTGATTTAATGCATGAAAGCATGCCGACTTTTAAATGTTGATTTTCCAGGCTCGGATATGATTTACCAGAATGATACATACTTCTATGCAGGCAATATTGGACCGATCGCAACGATCATCTGACGTTCTCATTGAAGGGATCGGACCCAGAAACGAGCTCTGCTTAGTACGGGTCCTGACCACGGGACTCCGTTCATTTAAACGGGTTGGACTCAATTATTTTAAGAACAGTCTAAAGGAGTGCCGTTTTGAGTTTTTTTTTGCACGTGAGTTCCCCCAAATCGGCTAAATTGAATCAAAATACTGGTACCGGTATTCCAAAACTTCGATCGGTCTAGTCGATATATTCAACATTCGATCTGGCCTGGTATGCCAACATTCGAGCTCATGCCTCGAAACTGTGTGTCCAAACCAGGGCAATATTTCCATCCTTACAATGCTGTGGCCATAAACGCGTCGTTTTATGCTTGATGCAGTTTGGTCCAATTTAAGAGGACCAAGCTGACATCGTGGCAGATGAGCTATGAAACTATTTGACCGATCTGAGATAATTCCAGGAAGGTACGCCATTCGATTCAGTATTGATGGAAACGTTGCTTTGAGTTTTAGGCATACGGTTTGGTTTATTATAAGTGGACCAAAGTGGACCAAAGCCAGGTATAGGTACTATGGACAAACTATGGACATGGTTGAACAAAGATTTGTTTGTCTTGAGTCCCCAACTATCTAAAAGCGTAGACTTCACAAAGTCTTGGTTCAGATGCTTTACAGACTCCATTCTACTCCACTTCCTTATTTTTACGCAGTTTTTGGGTGAAGCGCAGATTCCCGGCATGACCTCTGGTAGCAGTTGATCTTCAGTGCCTCTGGCGACGGGAGATTTGTGGTGGTGCTACATTGTATCTACTGAAGTCATACGACACGATGATTAACTTTATTTTTTGCTCTCATTTGATCTGACCTGTGATATTACCCGTGACCTCTCGTGCAGTACAAGTCTATTCCCCTCTACACATTGTCCAGAACTATTGAATGTCGCTAGTATGTGTTTCAAATAAATTCGCCCAATAAACTCGGGGATGCGACATCCGAGGCAGTAAAAATGGCCGTCGGTTCGTTGGCCGCGGTGTTGAATATGGGCATTGTATGGGAAGAATCAACTTTAAGATATATTTGACCGCACACGTTCAACCCCAGCCTGCTTCCAACACTAGAATTTGATGCAAACTTGCCAACGTATCGATAGCGTAAACCAATCACATTTCGACAAAACAGCTCGTTAGCGCTGATAGCAGCATTCAAACAGAACATCGGTTCTGTTTCAACTGTTTGTTTACAATTTCGGTTAGTCATCACATTCATACAATATCTTACGTGTGCCATATTACTTTTTCCTTCGTCTGCCTTCACCATAGGCAAAACCGTATCTACAGCGAAATAAGCCGGAACAGTTCAGGCGAAAATGTAATGATTTGAGGCTTATACAATAATCTTATCTCATTTGAAGGTGAAAACAATAGCTACTTTTTGCAGATTTTTTTTGGGGGGAGGCGATAGTAAAACAGTAGACACACTCCCAATAAAGCGGCGCAGCCAGGTGACAAAACAAAATGTTGTTCCAGAACGCACGCACAGCGAATTCGTCGTATAGCGAATTGGTGGGATTCGTCAGAGAGTGAATCAAGGGCAAGTCCGGCAATGCTGACCACCTGACCTTGACCTGATCTTGTAACAAGCTACACTTGAATGGGTTTAAATGGTAAAATACCGTCACCATTGATTTCTTCGTCTAAAATAGCCCATAAAACACGTATAGCATGATTCACATATCACTTTTACTTAAAGTGACGTTTTGTGACCTGACCTTAACCTTGGCCCGTGCTTAATATGGAATTTATACTCATGTAGTACCTTCATCATAAATTTGAGAGCAATTTGGCGCGATGGTCCAGAGCTGTGTATTTTGCGGTCTCGGCGGCCCATACGCGGAAACACCAGATTTTGATCTTTGACCTGACCTTGATCTGACATGTGAATTCATTTCGAAAATGTATGATCTGCCCCAGATGCATCTCGTCGGGAACTTTCGAATAGCGCATCGCGTGTTGCGCTGCGATCATTGGTTCGGGAAATAACGAGGGGGTAAAATTTGCCTTCCCCGATCAATGGCGTTCGGCTGAGAGTTGAGACCCTGTCCATTGCCAGGTTAATGCTTGGTAATACACTTTTTAGTTTGACAATACTACTCAGATGCATACTGTATTACTTCGTTATTTGTTTCATAAACTTTTGCACAATCACATTTGCAACAATTCACTCTGCAGAAGAACTTCGCCCTTCCGACGACTGATTTTGACATTCGCTCTCCATCTGAGCTTATTCGTCGAGCTGATTCGTTCATTCACCCATCCGTCGTGCTGCTGAATGCGGAGTGAGCAAATATATGGGGATACCGACAAATTCGTCCCGATGCCGACTAATTAGTCGTGTTGCCGTACATGCCCCTAAAGTGACGCAGCAGGTGACAGGATAGGTTGTTGTTACAGAAGCACGAGCGGCGAATTCGTCGTATAGCGAATTCGCTGGATTCACCGGAGCAGTGTCCCAAAATTTGCTGATTAGAGTGGAAAATGACACCCAGATGTGTATAATTTTCCAATCTCATTATTGATTTTTGAAGTGAATGTTTACTCCCAAATTATAAGTTAAGAATTGTGATACTTATTCTGACACAAATAGGCTATAAATGCATGTTTTCAATAAATACTACACCCCATAGTGGAAAGTTTTCCACTCTCATATTTCTTTCGGCTTCAATTTTTTTATCCTCTGACAACCAAGACAAAGGACATTGTGTCGGAGAGTGAATTAGTCGTGTGCCGAATTTGCCCCAATTCGTCGCAATGCCGACTATAGTCTATTTTTTTGCAAAAGGCGCACGGGCAGAAGTAGGTTTTTCGTGTTGTCCCGTGCAAACAATGTTGAAGTCCATATCACAAAATTACCAGCGACTTAAAATTGTATTCATTTGTATTGGAGATATTGGCGATTCTTTGCGTAGGGCACTTCGGATCGTGCGCCTTTTGAAAATAAATGGACTATAGTTATAGTCCATTTTTCAAAAGACGCACGAACCGAATAAGTTTTTTTTACGAATTGTGCCTTGCAAACAATGTCCCCATAACAATTGACAGTGACATGAAATTGCATTCCTTTGTATTGAAGATACGGATGACCCTTTGCGTAAGGCGTTTTGGACCATGCGCCTTGAAAAAAGAATGGACTGTGCTCGTGTTGACGATCGCTCCCATTAATCCGTGACTTATTGTGGGGGGTATTTTTTGCCCCCTCCCGTTTTTTGCAATATCTCCTAAAGTAATACGAGTATCGTCGCCAATACTTCGGTACCCTCTTACACCTCAATTGTACTCACGTTGGCTAAGGGAAAATTATGAGGTCATGATATGTCGGCTATAAATGACGTAAGAGTGACATCATGTTTTTCAGTTGTTTTTTTTAGCAAATAAATAAGTTCGCTGGAAACGCTGCCAAGCGCATAGTTTTTAAGATAGTCAGTTGTTCTGTATCATAAGACTCAGAACATGATAACCTACGAAACTTGATTTTTTGAATTTTTACAATTCGAAAAATACAAAAATTCAGATTCTATTTTTTTTCTCTATATTTTCGAGAATTCTCGATATTTAAAAACCCGGAATACATGTAACATATACCACATAGGTGAATATGTGGGCTCCATGACAACTGAACCAGTGCCAACTGAACCAGGACAACTGAACCAGTGACAATTGAACCAGGGACAACTGAACCAGTGACAACTGAACCAGAGACAGCTGAACCAGTGACAACTGAACCAGAGACAACTGAACCAGTGACAACTGAACCAGAGACAACTGAACCAGTTACAACTGAACCAGTGACAACTGAACCAGTGAAAACTGAACCAGTGAAAACTGAACCAGTGACAACTGAACCAGTGACAACTGAACCAGTGACAACTGAACCAGTGACAACTGAACCAGTGAC